>WEKX01024179.1:383719-476205 GCA_013390025.1 Pitta sordida | reverse complement strand
GGGACACCCCGGGGACCGGGAGGGGGTCCCGCTGCCGCCCCCCGGCGGGCCCGGTCCGGGGCAGGGCAGCTCCCGGCCCCTCGGTGCAGGATGGATGGGGCAGCGCGGGGCTGTGCCGGTGAAGCCGCCGCGGTTTGTTCCCGATCATTGTGTGCGGTGGGAGAGGCGGGAAGCGCGTGTGGAGGAGCCGTGACACGGCCGTGCTCAGCTGATCTCATCTGACAGCACCCTCTGGGTATCCCTGGCGCCGGCCCTGCCTCTGACAGGGTGGTTTTCTCCCCCTTCTTTCCAGGGGTGACTGTGATTTTCGCCGGGCTGTGCCAAGCCCAGGGCAGGCACGGAACGGCCGGATGCCGAATCCCTGTGAGATGTGCAGCAGGGCAGATGTTGCCGTCGCTGCCCTGGGTCAGGCTCTTTCCATGCTCTTCAGACTTGGGGCAGACTCTTGTTTTAGTGCCTCTCTGCTGTAAAACCCTTCTTGTTAACCCCTTCAGCTGCTGCCAGCCCTGTTTCTAATGTAACCAAGCATGAGAACGAAAATAGCTTGCTTTCAGCTCTGTGTGCTCAGTTCTAAGTTGGCTTTTATCCTTAGAAAACCTCCTGCATTACCACACTGGCGTTATGTCTGGTTTGAAAATGTTTGGAGGGAGAGAAGAGTTGAAACCCCAGTTGCTTCNCCTGGATCCCTTCAGGCCCCTCGGTGACCGGGGGTGCGGTGCCCGGATCCCTTCAGGCCCCTCGGTGACCGGGGGTGCGATCCCTGGATCCCTTCAGGCCCCTCGGTGACCGGGGGTGCGGTGCCTGGATCCCTTCAGGCCCCTCGGTGACCGGGGGTGCGGTGCCTCCGGCAGGGCGGGGGTTAACGCTGCGCGGCCGCCAGGGAGCGCTGACAGGCGGCGCATGCGCGCTGCCGCCTCATTGTGCCCGGCCGGNTCCCTGGCGCCGGCCCTGCCTCTGACAGGGTGGTTTTCTCCCCCTTCTTTCCAGGGGTGACTGTGATTTTCGCCGGGCTGTGCCAAGCCCAGGGCAGGCACGGAACGGCCGGATGCCGAATCCCTGTGAGATGTGCAGCAGGGCAGATGTTGCCGTCGCTGCCCTGGGTCAGGCTCTTTCCATGCTCTTCAGACTTGGGGCAGACTCTTGTTTTAGTGCCTCTCTGCTGTAAAACCCTTCTTGTTAACCCCTTCAGCTGCTGCCAGCCCTGTTTCTAATGTAACCAAGCATGAGAACGAAAATAGCTTGCTTTCAGCTCTGTGTGCTCAGTTCTAAGTTGGCTTTTATCCTTAGAAAACCTCCTGCATTACCACACTGGCGTTATGTCTGGTTTGAAAATGTTTGGAGGGAGAGAAGAGTTGAAACCCCAGTTGCTTCAGTCATGGAGGGGGAATGAAAAAGCCAACTACTCTGAAAATATTTCTGGTTGTGTTAGGTAACCTCTTCTGAAACTAGATCAGCTACTTGACAGGTCCTGCCTGCCCTGACAGCATTTTAGCTGTCAGAACAAATTTTTTTTCCCCCCTCTCTTTCATTCCCATGTCTCTCCTAAAGTATGTTTATTTAGCAACAGAGGTTAATTTCACTTGTATTTCTCTGCTGTGAATATTAATACGCTGCATTACTCAGAGACTTCTTCCCCCTTTGACTTCTTCGCCCTTTCCACTGCATATTCCTTTTCCCATACATTTATTGCATTGAAGACGCCTTGTGAGAATAGATAGATCTCTCTTGGCATCTTCTTTCTTTCTCCCATTTGGATGCATAACTCCTCCCTTTGTTAAATATTTTATATATATATGAACAATTAGTTGTGTTCTCTAAAGCTTTTCCATCTGGAACAGCCAGGCTGTTTCCCAACCAATTAAATTAAATTGAAGCTTTACTGATTTTTGGACACTGCTTAGTTTTTAAATATAAAAACAGCTCCCTGTGGAGCGTGATAAGTCCAGAGGATGCAGTTTTCAGGGTGTATTTTCTTTCTTCCATCCCGTAGTGTGGTGGAATCTATACCAGTTGTGTTTGTACTACCTTGGTGCCCTGTCCAAAAATGTGTGTGTCCACAAACGTGTGCCATGTTCCCGGCCTGCTTTTGGTTCTACTTTGGTTACTACTTCCACTTTCTCAGACTTCTCTTGCAGCTGAAAGTGCAGATGATTTTCATCACGTTCTGCCCTTAACTGCCGTTGTTTGAGCACTTCTGCATTTCCTGTTGCAGCTCCCTGACCCCACTTCAGGGGCTTGGGTGCCCTTTTTCGCCTCCTGTTAGATAACTGGGGTTGGTTCTTTCTCCATCCTTCCGTGAGAGTTTTGTTGAGCTCGTGGGTGTTCCTCCTCTGCCGCAAACTTCTGGTTTCTTAATCAGAACTTCTGGTGTCATTTCAGATGATGATCCTTCCCCACCTGCTGAGGGCTTGTGAGCAGGGCAAACGCCTTTCTGGTCCTTAGGAAGGCTTTGGTCCTGTGAGCCAGCCCTGCTGTTGTGGTGGATCCTTGTCAGCTTCAGCAGGAGGACTTGATTCCTTTAAGTTTTAAATGAAGTTGTTTCAACTGATCTGTTTTAACCTGATGGTCACTTCCTTCTAAGCAGACTGGTAACTACCTCCAAGTCAACTCTTTAAAAGGAAGCTTATCTTGCTGAGTTATTTTTATGAGTAGTGTGAGGGTGTATCCTGCAGTGTGGAACATGCTGCTTCTGAGCAAAGATTAGCTGGAGACTGCTGGAAGTTTGCTGTTCCAGCTTGTGGGCAAGGCAGAGGCATGTTGGTGTGCAGGAATATGGCTCTGTCTAATTCTGTTTCCAGGTCACTAAGAATTTTGAGGACAGAAATGGATTATCTATAAAATTACTTGATGTCTTTTTAACTTTAAACTTTTCAGACAAGGAGAAAGGGTGAAATTGGTGTCCTCAAACTGAATTTGCTGCATTAAGTATGCCCTATAAACTGTTATAATTGGCTCTTACAGATTCAGGGGAATAGCTGATCTAAATCACTCTGAAATTGGATGGCTTTTATTTATAGGTTTTGTTCTCATTGCCATGGAGCATCTCGTGAGCATTCATTTCAGGGGAGTTCATGCAAAGTGTTGATTGTACATTTACAGCCCTCTGGTTGCTTGATGACTTGTAAAATTCCTTTAATTGTCGGTCCAGACTTTTGCTGTTTGTTTTGGCCGTTGGTTATGCGGTCGCTGTTGAGAAATAATAGTGCAATCTTCACTTCTTACAGCAGAAATGTTGTCTTCTGACATGCCGTGTTGGCTGACAGTGGAAGGCAGGACTGTGCTGGAGTAAAACCTAGAGATACCAGGAGCCAGAGAGGGACTCCTTGGTAATGCTGATGCTTTGTTGTCCAAGGCAGTTGTTGGCTGGTAATTACCTGTGTTGGGAAATAGTCTATTGAAACTTCCTCTTTTAAATTACATTTTAATGCACGCTTAAAAAAAAAATAAAAATTCATTCAAGTGCAGTTTTCTTTTTGTCTATTGTGTCTCTTTCCTGAGAAGAAGCTGGGCAGGCGATCTGGCCCTGGCTGCCCTCACAGTTCACGTGCCTTCCCTGCCCTCAGGAGATGCTGTGCACATATTGTTCTAAAATACACTGTCTGTGGAGAAAAAATGCTAAAGCAAATTAAAACCCAAGCAATTGGACTTCCCTTTCTTAATCCCAGGAGGAAAGCTTGAGCAGGAAGCACAGTCCTGCAAACGTGTTTGGGATTCTCTGTCATCTTGTGCTTGGGAGCTCCTTGCTGATGGAACATGCAGCAGATATTTTTCCCACTTATTTATGGGGAAGGTGAATAAAACATTTCTCTAGCCCTGGTCTTGTAATTGTTTTTAAACAATTTTCTGGAGAGGACTACAACATAGCTGAGAGATTAGAAGCTTCTTCTGAAATATTTAGTAGATTGAGCATCTTTAAATATCAGGCATCCCTATCGCCTGTTGTTTGTTGGTTTTCCTCAGCTGGTATTTTCCAGGTATAGCCAGAAATTCTGAAAACTGAGGTTTTTGGAGGCAGTGGCCCAGAAGGGTGAGCTGGTCCCTGCTTGAGGCAAACCTTGTTCTGTACAGATAACCTCATTTCCTATGATTCCAGCTGTCACCGTTTGGGAGATAAAACTGTTTCAGTGGAGTGATCTGTAACTTCCTCCCTGTCCTTCACACTTCTTCTGTGGAGAGTCCTTCGAGGGAATCAGGGGTGCATGTTTCCCAGAGATGTTTCTAGTTCTTCTGAGCATTCGTATCTTACAGCTTCACTGATGCTGATTAGGTTTGGATTGTACTGGAGTGGTTCAATGGTTGCTGGCTTTTTTTATTAATCTTGATTTGTGAGAGGTGTAAGTTTCAACCTGGCTGCATCTTGCTTTGATTGTGGGGTCTGATACACTGTGTAATTTATTACTGTACTTCTGGGATGTGCTGAATATAAAACACCTCGTTCATATTGTGCTTTGTATTAGAACAGTCAGACTGAGGTTTCTTTGCAAAGTTGGCCTTCACTTCTCTCATATTCTTCACCTTATTCTTGTTCCATATCCTGGGGTATTGCTTTACCCATTGCCAGTTCTGGAGTATTCGTGTCTTCACCAGTGAACTCCAGCCCACAGAAGCTCTGGTAGCTGTCCTAGCGTTGGCCTGAAATGGCCTTTTGTAGGTTGATAGGGAAATTTTGTCTTTTTACTTATTTCACCGTTTTTTTAAGTCCACCAAATATGGTGAAGCTGATGCATTTGAAATAAAAACCCCTATAGCTCAGTTGTGTCTTTCAAACTACGAACTTACATTGGAAAAAACCTGAGTGCAGTACATGCTCATGTTCTAACCTCTTGAGTTCCTGTGGCACATAAATTCTTGTGTTTTGAAAAGGAGCTTGTAATTTGGAAATGAAAATAGCCTGTGATGCTGTAATGAGTCATTATCTGACCAGTATTGATTCTTGATGTTTAAGAAATGAAAATAGGCTGAAAAGGGCAGGGTACAGTAGCATCTACAGTTATTTCGGGAGCCAATGACACATTTATTTAAGTGGAAGATGCTATTTTGAGTGGAGACTGCCATTCACAAAGCAGTCTGCTGGAAGTATTTTATTGTAAGAGAGTTCCCTTCATGCAGGGGTAATGCCTGAGGATTTCCAGTTACTGGAAAAAATCCTGAAATGTCTATAGCTGCAGCTCTCTGCTCTTGGGAAACGGAAAAAAAAAAAAAAAAAGACAGAAAATAGCCTTTGGGCAGCTCAGCTCAGCGTAGCTACTCCCTGATCAGAGCCTGCAGCTCAACGTTTCATTCTTCAGTCACAACAAACCACATCCTCCCAGGACCAGCTGAAGCCAGAGGGTTGTTCGGAGGCTCCCGGGAGCGCCTGTGCTCTGGGAATTCCTGCCATCCTTGCGAGAATATACTGCATGGGAAGACTTCAAAAATGCCCTTGTCCTTCTAGAGTTCAACTGACATAAAGCTGTTACTGTCTTCACGTCTGGCTCTTGCTGGTGCCATTAGCAAGAAGTATGAACAAGCTGCTGGTTTGTGAGTGACGCTTCTTCATGAGAGCATGAGAGCACTGGGCTGGTCAGCTGCTGGGCTCCAAGTGCTCCAGTTGTTCAGTTCAGCCTGTGAATTGAGGAAGACTCCTCTCTGTGCCGGTATTTTGCCTGAGCATCCTTTTAATCTCATTATTAGGTAGTGGCAGTGAAGCTCGTATCTTTTGTATAAAAGGGGAATCTTGCAGCAGGAGAAGGGAGATATCTATTGGAAGTTGTGATTTAAACAAGGCAAAGAGTGTTTCTCACCTTTTGGCTGGAAGCTGTTCCTCCAGAGCGCTCTGTTTAAAGGGATAAAAAGATTCTGAAGGCCAAAATCCATTTTTGCATTTGTGAGTTGGGCCGTATAAATTCATTAAATTACTGTCACCCATCTGCAAAGTGCCTTGTTGCAGTACTACACTGTTGCAGTGTGTGTGTCCGTGTGTTTCAGTCAGCATTTGGGCAGACTTCCGTATATAAGGGTTTAGAATGTGTCAGTAGCTTTTTTTCCCCAAACAGAATTACTCTGAATATGCGTCTTATCAGCATTGCTCATTGCAGGCTGATCTCCTGTGGAGAGGCAGAAAACGTTGCTGTAGGATGAGTCACGCAGTTAAACAGCTTGTTGCTTCCCTGGTGAGACGCGCCCTCACTGTGCAGGATCATGGAGCTGCTGGCAAATGCCCTGTGACGTGAACTCCTCATGGCCTCGGGAAGTGCAGCGCCTGTGGCACTCACTGAAACGCGATTTGCTTGTGGCTGCTGCTGCTGCTTTTGGGAGCACTGCTCCTCTCCCTTCTCCCAAGGAGCTCAACTGAGGCTCCATGGAAATCAGGGAGTTACTGCGTCAGTGGCAGCGCTGCTTCAGTGTGAAATCGGTGGGCAAACTTCAGGCCACGGTGTAACCTTGTTGTATTGAGGTAATCAAAGCCATTAGAATATTTCATCTGGCCTGTTTTGAAAGAACTCTTATCACGGATCGTTCTGTTCTGTACTGACCTCATCACAGGGCTCAGCAGGTGGCTTGGGATGCTTCAGCTTCCACTGCTCTTGCAAGTAGAGCTGCACAGGAGACCTTGGAGAAATAAATTCCAGAGATGATGTCTCAGGAGTTGATCTTCAACTTTTAACTGGATTAAATATCTGAGAAGTGGATTTTAATGTGGAGAGCCAGTCCTGTCACAGGGGACTGTGGCTGTCCTCACTTACTGCTGCTGTGTCCCTTCTGTTTTGATGTACAGAACTATCGTATTTAAAATTGCAGCAAGAACTTTTAAGACTTGCTCAACTGGCTTGATTCAGGTTCAGTGTCTTGACATCTGAGAAACGTGTATATTAGGATTCTTCAGGAAAAAACCCAAACAAGACATGTTAAGCTTTTCATCTCTCAGCCTTTTAGCAGTGATGAGAGGGAGGGATAGGGCATGTGTCTTGCATGTGTAAAACACTCTGGTTTCCAAAGAAGGGCTTTGTTGGTAGTTTGAGGCAGTCTGAGTCTTCTGAGTGGTGCAGGACCCACCCTTCGGCTCAGTCTATCTGAAGATGGATCTGTGAAGCTCCTGAACGAGCTGCAGAGTCAGCAGATCTCTGTGACCTTTTTCTGTGGTATCACTTTGTGCCTGCTGTTGCTTTGCAGGAGTCCTGGAGCGTGTTCTGTGTCACACTGAAAATGTAGCTCATGAGTAGCTGTGGGGCAGGCAGGGAAATGACTCAGCTCTGACCTACAGACAGGAGCTAAACCCAGTTACAAGAGGAAATGCTAGGTGACGAGATAAAGGTGTTTCTGGAGTAAGGGATTGGTTCTTTTTTTGTGTTCTTTGTTTCTGTTGTTGTCTTTTTGGTTTTGTTTTCCTTTCCGCAGTCCTCCTCAACAGTTTAAAGTAGTTTAAAGACAAACAGCTCTGGGCAGGTTCTTCAGAAGTGTTGTAACCACTCTATTTAAATACAGTTCTTCAAAATGTGGTATGGAACAGCTACCTAGGTGCTAGGTTACATTGTCCTCCTAGGTGAAGTGACAGCCCTCCCCTTTGTCCTTTAACATGACATATTGGTTAACAAAGATTTAATTCACTTTCTGAATAAACCTGTTTCTTATGTAGCATCCAGTGAGTTTCGTTACTGGGAGTTTCCTCTGTTTTTGTTCTCAGCTGAGCTGTCCATATGTGGGGGAGCGAGCTTGTGACTTCAAAAAGTGAAGTGAAACAGGACAGCTTAGACTTTTTTGTTCTTTGTTGCGTTTCTTCCTCCTTGACAGTCCTTTGGTTCTGCAGCAGTTAATAGAATGTCTGAGCCTGAATTCCAGCTCTTCATGAACCCTCAGACAGCAGCTGCCCCTGCAGTGTCGGTCAGGTCTAGCATTGCATGAACTTGTCACTACAGCTGCACATGGGAATCAAATATTAATATATTTTATCTTGATTTTTGTGTCTGCCCCTCACTGTGTCCCTCAGCACTTCACTGTGTCACTGCCTCGGTGGTGCCCTGGAGTGAATCATCCTGTGCAGCTTCTGCTCCGCTCCTGAATCTCAAATAAAGGAGGATCAGGGCAAACCAATATGAACAGAGCGTATTTTCAAAAGCCTTCCCAAAAGTTGAGCATAGTTATACAAACTTCAAGGCAGGGGACGCATTACTAGTTAACATTTATAGTATGGCTGGAATAGAGTTTGTGGAGTCTCAGTGGGTGAAATGAATATTTTTCACATGCATTTTACAGATCCCTCATCTCAACTTGTGCTTCATGCTGCAAAGATAACAACTGTGCCTCGGTCTTTTGCAACCCACATTTCTGGTCTTTGAAGTGGAATTTTTTCTTTTGCACATGCATCATGAACTGCTCTTGTCAGGAGAAACTCTGTTTAACTTAGATCTGTTCATGTTGACTGTGGATGGCTGAGATGGTTATTTTTGGGGCAGTTTCTGTCTGGTTCTGTTGTGAGTGAGAAAATTCAGACTTGACTTTGCCTTGAGGAGAAGGGAAAAGTTTGACAACTTTTTTTAGTATTTGAGAAAAAGATGGTGTGAGCCAAAATAAATGTTTAAGCTTTAGTACTTGGTCACATCTTGATCCCAAACTTGAGAAGTGCCTCTTTTAAAAAGTAAAGTAATGACAACCCCAACAAAACCAAAACTAAACAACCCTCTCCCTACAAACAGCCTCAAAAAAACCCTGGAAACAAAACCCAAACCAAAACTACTCAGCTTGTTCAAAGTTTAAACTTGCAAGTTTGGTTTTGGGACAGATGAGCCGAAGGGAGGGCGTGCAAAGACAGCTTGAGGTGAGAAGTGATCTGTGTGTGCCAGAATTTCATGTGCTCGCTGTGAATTAGGACATCCTGGACGTGCTTCACTCTTCTTAAACCTCACTGTGATGGTGAACATTCTTGTCCCATGCTGTGGGAAGTGCTGAGGAACTCCAGAGCCAGGAGAGATATCAGCAGGGTAATAGCAAAGAATCTTTTCCGGGGGCAGATGGGGAGCGATTTGCCGGCTGAGAGCTGATAAGAGGCACCTTGTTCATGGTGGCTTGGCGTGGGTTCAGTGCTCTGTGTGGTGTGGAACAGGCTGTGCAAAACGTGAGAACTTCCTGCTGTGATAAGGAACCAGCAGCTCTTCCAACAGGTGCAGCTTTGGCTGCAGCTCTGAAGATGTAACAGAAATGTCTGCTGTCGTGATCTCGAACCGAGGAGTTGCTCATGGCAGGGTAGTGGAACAGGCCTGAGCCTGGCCTCAACAGGTCAGAAGGCAGAGCTTTGCCTTTTGCCTTGCACTGCTTTGATAAGAGAATTAGGAGGGGAACCTGTGTTCAAGAATCCCTAATCCATGATGGTGGCTCTGACTGAAATGGAATAATCTTATTTTAAAGGGTGCTCTGAACGACTAAAGCTTTATAAATATTAATTTTGTTCATTTGTTTCCTAATAAAAGGCTTTTATTCATGAAATCACTATTTATTTATTAACCTGACAAACTAATAGCAAGCTCTCTTCTTTCAGTGTATGCATGTGCCATATCACAATTCTGCTTGTCACTGCAATAAGAACTTCATTCATCTGCCTTAAAATGTCATTGATAACAACCTGGCAGTGGCCCAGCTTGGAGCAAGTTAACTACAAAAGGCTGCATTGTAAACCTTTCCGAGAGTACATGCTGCATTAAGTCTAAAATTAAAAAAAAAAAAAGAGAAATGTGCAGGCTGGTCCGAGCTCTGTACAACAACTGCCAGAGAGCTTCAGACCTCTGGAAAAAAAACTGAGCTCTGTATAGAGGAGTTCTGGCAGCAACAGGGATAGTTTGGAATGAAGGATGCCCTCTGCTCACTTTAAAACCTTTGAGGTAATGGAATTTATAAACCTCATTTTAAAATGAGAGGGAATGTCTTGCTGAACCACAAGCAGCTAAATAAGAGCTTGGACATGTAAGGAGCTTGTTATTTCCTTTAGTCTCTTTCTTCAACCGCCTGCCCAGGATAAAAACTACAATCTGGGAATAGTCCCGTGCCTCTGGGAGTGAACTGCTGGGAACACTGTGATTGTCTGGGTTATGAGAACCTTCCCTGACCCCAGCTGCAGCCTGGGCACCAAACGTATTTATCCACCCAGGAGTTCACGCAGTGCAAGGAAGGTCTGTCACACACTGAAGTTCAAGTGCCTGGTTATTCTGCCAACTCCTCTGGAGGTACCTGAGCTCTGAAGTCCTGGATTGAGGGCCTTCATGTTCATGGAGGTTTAGGGCTTCTTGCCATTGGCTCTTGTGTTCTTTAAAATATTATAAGTGAAACTTGTAGCCTGAACTGTTCATGAGTTTGTGAACTTTATGGAGAGAAACTCCCAGGGATCTTTAAATTGGGCCCTGCCCTGTGCTGCACATGAGGACCGTGGGATTTGGTACAGCCCCTGATTAATTTAGCCAGTCTCACTGAACAATTTAACAGCTGAGCAGAACACAAAGCTTTAAGGCATCTTTATCCAAGGTCTCCTGGGAGCCCTGGAAGCGTGCAGGGAAATACCGTGGTTCTCATCCTACACTCCAGAGGTGGGAAAGGCTCAGATCGTGTGGGGAGGGGCTTGCTCACAACCTATGGATGTATGATCTGATTTTTTAACTGGAACAGGGACTCTTTAAAAAAAAAACCCAACAACAAACCAAAAGAAACCTACAATTTCATGCCACTTCACTTGTGTGGTTTTTGTTTTGTCTCTTTCTTAAGTATAGTGTGTGGACAGCGCCATGGGTTAGGGAGCACTTCAGCTGCATCTTCAGAGACTTTTCGTATGTAGCCTTCTGCTGAAGTCAATGGGTGTGGAGGTAAGCGGGGCCGAGTGCTCTGTGACAACATCACTGCCACCCACTCTGCAGCCTCCTGCACACAGCACTCCTTGTGTCTGAGCATTGTTTTTCTCCGAAAAAACTCGCATGTGGTTGCACAATGAGGACACTGCTTATTTGTGTAATGCAAATCTGTTCCTGCTTGTTGGTACAAAGTGCAAGCAGGGAGCATCAAAGGGTGGAGACTTCACAGATCCTGCATGAACACTTGCCACTGGACCTCAGTGACATCCTGCATTATGTCAGAATAAAGGATGACCTCACAGTTGGTCTGGGAGTGAATGGGATTTGAACTCCGGGTTGAATGTTGCTGCCTGAAGTGTTTGTGCTACTGATGCTCAACATCCTTTGCCCTGCTATTGTTTGTTTGTTTATGTATTTTTACAGCTGCTGAGTTTAGTCTCTCAAAGCTTAATTATTTTATCAGGAGCCCGTCAGCATCAGCGAGAGTTTCCTGTTCCCTTGCCTTTTGTTGTTTCCTTTTCTGTTGAAACACAACTTTCTCTGTTGAAACACAACTCAATTGCTGCACTCTTGAGTTTCCATCTAGTGACTTAAAGTGGAGAGAGGAGGAACTGTCTGAACTGGCTTAATACTCTCACAGGGATCATGACAGTGGGGTCTGGTGGCTAAATTGTTATGATAAAACACAAATTCATTAGTTGATGCTGTTGAAATCCGCTGACTCTTCTGTGCTCCTAACAGAAGGCTTTAAAATCTCCAGCTGCAGACTGATCCTCTCCAAGCATGTGACACTGACATCAGTCCTAGAAGTGAGGCGTTGAACTGCCTCCAAAAATGAGCTCATTGGGTAATACTCAATGGACGGATTTAGTGAAATATTAGTTAATTTGATTACATGGTCACCTGTACACGCTGTTTGAAAGACGGGAATTCATTCCAAGTTCAGTTGCTGTTCCAGGTACCAGTGTTGGGAAGATCCCATTGATAAGGTGCTCTGCTCCCACAGGATGCTGCGAGCTGGCCTTGGCACAGCCTCTCTCTAATTTGCTCCAAGACTTGCCAGGTTCTCAGCTTTTCTTCTCCCTGCACCCCTCCCAATAAGCTGTAGGTGATAGGAGTGGGATTCTCTTGTTAATCCATCCCTCTAAAGACACTCATAAAACTTGCTTAATTTTCTTGTGACTCTGTTGACTTTTCTAAATGGCTGCATGAAAACACAGCCACGTCCTTTGCCAGGAGTTTGGGTTGTGGTCCATCTCCAGCCTGACCTCCCATCCAAAGCAGAGTGACCAGTATGAAATTAAACCCTGGCAGAAGGGCCCTGGGTGCCTCTGGCTTCCTCCCCTCCTGTAGCTTGAGGTCAGGAGTAACTGCAAACTTCCTCTTACAGCCCACACACAGACCATGGACTGGGGCAGCATCAGAGTCATGGTGACCCCAAATAAACAGAATTGCCCATTGTTTTGTAAACCTGAAGTTCTGTATTTACATTTCATTACAGTGGGAAAATGCTCTAAATGTCTAGATGTTCTGAGCCCCTCAAGGTATGTCTGATTATTTATTTATATGGAAGATGGGCATAGGAGAAACAGTGAGTGTGAATTTGTGCAGAAGCAGTTTTGTCTCCCTCCCCCTGCCCGGTATTTTCCGCCTGTTACTGCACATGGCAGAATTATTAGTTTTGGATGCTCTTCCCTGGTGAATACAAGCCTTTATGGAGCTGTCCATAATGTTGCTCTTTTCTTTCAAGAAACACTGCTGCTTACTGAAGGCAGAAGAAGATGCTGTGTTTTACAGGGCTGTAACTATGTCTGAATTGCAAGATGCTGAGCAACTAAAGAATTACATTGTGGAAGACAGAGTGGAAAAACTGCTGCTGAGGTGCGCAAAAAGTTGAGGCAATGAGAAGCCCTACATCCAGAGCAAGAGGAGAAGCTGGGTTTGAAGAGCAAGACAGGACAACTGCATTCCTGCAGGAGTAAATGATCCCTTAGAGCAGCCGAGGAGGCTGGTTGATGTGAACTCTGTGCAGAGTTCGGGGGAGGGTGTGCTCTGATGTCCTGGGCAATGCTGCCTCTTCCTCCTCCTTGTTTACAAGAAGCTCTGGCATGATTTCAGAATAAACTCTGAAACATCCCTGGTGGGGAGGAGGATTGGGATGACAAAACGTTTCTTGGCGAGTAGAAATTTATTGCTGCAGCAGTGACTGCTCGAGTGAGGCTGAGCGGCTGCTGCCTGGGTTGGTTCATGTCAGGAGTTGTGCTCAGTCCTGGGGTGGGGCTGTGCCATCCCTGTGGTGCCTCAGCAGAGTTCCTAGACTATTTCAGATGCTGCCTCTGCAAAGGGATGGGATAAACTTCCGCTTTTCCCAGTAAAACGCCTGTGGTTTGCACATCACAGACTTGGTTCAGTCCCTCTTTATTTAACAATAACTGGAGTTCTGCAGAAAACATGCAGGGCATGGGGATGGGGAGCTGAGCTCCATCTATCCTCTGCTGTTGTAGGGCGGGAGGAGGTGGGGAAAGATGGAAAAGAGGAAAACAGCTTTGCCTGTGCTTGTTTTGATACTGAGGAGCTCTTTGCAGTGATTTGAGAAGGGGGTGGGGAGAGAACCAGATGCTCTTAGGAAGTTCATACCATTGTTAATAATGTAATTCACAGATGGTGGTGGAGGCCTTGAAGAGGCTTTCATGCAGTACTTAGGCTCTGTAACAGATCATCACATAAAGGCTCACAAATAGAGATGACTTAATCCCAAGGATGAGTCTACAGTGATCTATTGGATGATGGCTCTGCTGATCACTGCAACCTTTTTAAACAGTTAAAAGCCTTCAGGATCTCTGAATTCTGAGCACCAGAACTGGACCAATCCCTAATTAAATTGTTGGGATAAAATGTTAGTATAGCTTTGGGACTTTTCCAATTGAAGTAGCTCTTACAAAATTGAAAAAAACCCCCACAAGTTTCCTTTGTCCTGGTAGGAAAATCAGTGCAGATAAAACATGAACGTCAGGTTGCACAGTGGCATCTTTTTAGGAAGCAGTTCTGCTTTTATTTCCATTTGTCTGGTTGGAGCTGGAAGCAAAGCTTGTGTATGAAAAGCTGTCAGTACTTTGTGACAGCTAAGGACAGGGATTGTGGTTTGCATGTCCTCCCTTTGAAAATGAAGTCACTCTTGCCTATGATAAGCTTTACAGCAAATGAACCGGCTGCAGGTTTTCAAACATGTTGAATCAGAAAAGATTTAGCTCAAGTCTGTGCAATTGAATTTAAATATTTGTGAGAGGCTTATTGATAAGGACTTCGCTGGCTGCTGGTCAACTTTTTTATTTGCTGTGAGCTGTGTAACTACAACTATACAGCAGGGACTTGGAAGCAATTCTATCTTGTATATGCAGCATTAAAAATCAAAAGTTTTAAGTATCTTGAGAACTGATCTTTGTTGTTTGTTTTTCTCTTTTGAAGTGCAGCTTCTCCCCTCCTAAGAGAGGTTTCCATTATGGCTTTTATTATTATTATTATTAACTTCTTTGAGTTTAAATTGAGTTTAGTAAATTGTCTTCTTGTGATGTTTGTCATGTGATGGTTCATGAGCCCTGAAGAATGTGCTCCTGTGACTTCAGCCATGTATTTGCCTGCCCCAGTGCAGCTGCATCATGTGTTCTGCTTGGTCTTGCATTTTGAGCTAAGTGATGGAGGGGGTTGGGAGGGGGAAGAAGGGAAACTACTATTGCAAGGCTGAGCTACCAGGAATTCTCAGACTACTTAATTTGTGCCCTTGCTCACTAGTTAAATGCTGTCCAGGATTTTCTACTCTTCAATAGTTTCACAGGAATGTTTTCTGCATTAGAAGCTGGGTTTTTCTCTTACTATCCTTGTTAAAAACCAGGAAAACCCAATGCTCTGGTAAAATAAATATCTTGACGTCCTGGGGGAAGAGATTCTTTTTTAATCCTTCGTGGGTGGATGTGTTTCAACTGAGAAAGTTAGAAACTATCTTTCTATTCCACATTTTTTGCATGTATCAACTGTGGCATCTGTAAAGCAATATCTTTATTACTGCAGTAAAATGAGCAAAATAGAAATGACTGTATTTGTGCCAAGAATTTACTGTTTCTCCACAATGGCCCATGTTTGGGAGCACTACAAGTGCTTTTACTCAGCTCTTCATCCCACTGCCTGTGTGGTGTCTGTGTCCATTCCCCCTCTGTGCAGTGGCAGCTGAGGATTCACAAGGTCAGACTTCAGATTTGGTTTGTTTTAAGCAGTGCTTTCAAGTATTTGGGCATCCTTTTATTTCATTTCCTTCCCTGACAGCGTGTAATACTATTTTTCATGTATATATGTCTTAAGTGCTGCTACTGCTGTAAAGTCCTCTGCATTTGATGCAGCAATTGCTGTTGAGTGTAAATAATTTTTCAGCAGTTGAGCTGAACTCCTGAGTTCTCATAATACTAATTTTTTTGGTAGTTTTTATGCCTGCGTGGGCTAATGCATTTTTTCAGATTTGAATCCAACATCAAAGTAACCAGTTTAATACAATGTTTTTATATCACCTTTTTTCCTCCAACTTGGATTTTATTTTCAGCTCTGACTATTATTTTTGCTGCATAGTTTGAGGGGTTTTGCTTGCTCTTCACATTGTTTAAAAAAAAAAAAGAAACCAACCCACACGGCAAACTCTGTTTTGCTTAGCTCATACAGCATTTCCACTTGGCTCAGAAGATGTGGATTTGTGAGCTGAGGGAATCCTCCTTTGGCTGGTCACCCGAGCTTTCTTCAAGAGCATTAGAAGGATCTACAGCTTAAGTTCATCAGAGGGTTGACCTGCTCTGCTTTTAATGAGATTTATTATACCTGTACCTGTTGGATTCTGTGGCTTTGATCTTCAAAATGATCTGAATAAACCTCTTAGTAAAAGCAAAACTGTTGACAGAAAACTGACTCCTTACAGAGTCTGCCCTGTGTTAGGATCATTGATTTTTGGAATTAAAATAATATCCTTGTGGCGCTGACATGGAACTTCTCTGTGGTGTTTGGCAAAGTGCTTGTATCCATGTTTGTCTTCTCATCTCCTTCAATCCCCCCTCAGAAAACCACACTGATCAAACCCTGATATCAAACGCAGCCCAGGCTTGGAGAGGGTGGAAGAAACAAGTCTGGATGTTGGAGTTGATGGGCAATGGTGTGTGAGTGTTGTGGATACAGCTGCATTCCTCACACACGCAGGAGAGATCGCGAGGGGTCGGTCTTAGCCAAACCTAAGGATGTATTTCCCCTAAAATTGCTTTTGTTTTTGATAAAAGCTTGATAGCATTTAGTGATTTCAGGTTTTTTTAGCTTAAAAAATCCGCGAGTTCTCAGTTTGCTCCAGAATGAGTTCCTGAGAACTTCCAGCTTGTCAAATATCCGTGGAACTCCAAGGCCTCCGAGGGAAGCCAGAGGCACTGGAGGGATGTCGATGTGCACTGGTTATGGTTGAGTGCAGGCAGCACTGGGGACCATGGGCAACATGAGCAGGGAGACTGGTGTCTGGAATGAGAGTATCTGGGTCAGCCTCCTCGGGAGCTGCAGGACACGTGAGATGCTGCACTTGTCTGGTGTAACTTCTCTCAGTTTGGTCGCCTCCACGGAGGTTTAACGCAGCCATAGAAGATGTGGGCTGACAGGCCTGCAGCAGAGGTGGCCAGTGAACACCAGATTTGGCAAGTCTAATGACTGGGTGATGTGGCCTGTCAGTAACAGAACTCATCAGCTTTCCTCTGCTCACACTGGGAGTTTGGACACGCAGCACTGGGGTCTGAGACAAACGCACTGCTGGGTGTAACGCCTTTCCTTTTTTTTTTTAAAAATGTGCCTATTAATGGAAGCAGAGAGCATAATGTAATCTTAAAATAGCTACTCCATGAATGCAGAAACATTCCACTTCTGACTAATTGGCCATTCAGAATGAGCATTTAAATATTCACCAGAGACTGAGTGGAGGCTTTCCATGTCCGCGTGAATGGAGCTCCAAACGTGCTGCAGAGCAGAGCTGTGCAGGCATCTGGCTCCTTGTTCTGTCCTCTCACCCCACACCTCACCTCAGAGTGCCTGTTCTGCTCTGAGAGGCAGAAGGCGTATTCTGCTTGCTGTGTCTCTGGTTCACAGCAAGCTGAGGGGTCTGTTCATTCTCACTGCTCTCGAGACTGAGAATCTTGGAAGCACTAGGCTGGTGAACAGTCCTCAAAACCAGATTTCCCTTTCTCTTGGTTGTGAATGACCAGGAACACAAAGGGCTTATGGTCCGAGTCCTGGCTCTAGTGCAGAGCTTGGAGAGCTTGGCAAGCACCAGGGAGCCCATGTGCAGAATTTGACTCTGGCAGATGATGCCAACAGCTCCAGAGCCTCTGGCACAGCTTCACAATGAGAGCAAGACACACAGATATGTGTGGGGGCTGCAGGGGCAAGGTCCTTGTGCTCTGTTGTGCCACTAACCTAAAACCTGTCCTAGCCTAAGGCTTTCTCTTGCAACTGCCTGCTGTCTGCCCAGGGGATGGTGCCAGGTTACACAGGGCTCCCTCCCAGGAGACAAGTGCCATTGGAAGTGGCACAGTCTCACCCGTCAGAAAAGGACACACTTTCACACAGCCACTTGTCCTGGCTTTCTCTGCACTGTGGGGTGCAATGGACAAGATCCTTCTTGCGATTCCTCTGTGTCTTTGCTGGATGTGTTTTCGTTTTTCTTACTGGAAGAATACATCTTCACTGGGCCAGGCTGTTGATGCTTTGTGTGTAACGAGTCAGTCCTCATGGTCTGCATGTGCTGGGCTCTGTATGGCACTGGCCTCTCCTGGCAGGCTGAGGGCAAGGACTGACTCCTGCTGCCAGTGCTGCCGTTGCTCTCCTGCCCATGGGCTCAGTGCCAAGGGAGCTGCCTGGGCCAGACCAGCCAGACAGAGTCTACAGAGGTGATTTCTGTGCTTATCAGTGTTGCTTTTCCAAATCCTGCGTGGCCTATATGGCTGTAATTGTATCTCATTTAGAGCTGACCTCAAAGGCAAGTTCTCCTCTCCTCCCTAAAAAAGGGAGGTTTTCACATGAGAGCTTACACTGGTTTAAGGCAGCTTTATCTTACTATAGCGTAAACCTGTTTCTAGTTATCTTAAGGCTGAAAGCAACTGGGGGATTTGGATTGGACTGGATGATTGATTCCTGCTGATTTAAGCAATCCATAAGGAGTGCCTTTTGCCCTCACCTAGCTAATCTTGATTTCCTTTTCTGGCATAGGCAGCAGCCAGTCCTTTCTCTATGCTGTCTCTTGCAGTGGGACAAAGTTCTGGGAAGTGCCGTACTCTGAGCATTGGCTTCTGCAGCTCTGCTCTTCAGGTGGTTATTTATGCAGGGCACTAGCCAAAGGGAGAGGAGAGTTTTAACTGGATTAACCTCAAGAAGAGAGTGTGGAGATTTAGGGATTAAGGAACCCAAAGCAGCCAGCAATCACTGACTTAAAACCCGCTGTAAGAAAGGCAGTCTCTACAGACTGGAAATAGGTCCTTCCTTACCTGCACAGTGTTGAGGTGGGCAGTTGTTTTTACCTTTGAGGTCTTAGAGAAGATGGTTTTAGGGCTGCAGGGTATGTGTAGGATATTTTCTCTCCAGACTTGTGTATTGACAGGAAGCAGTTCCTAACTGGCAACTTTTTAAGAAAAAACAAGTGAACCACTGAGTGCTCAGATGAGACCTTAAACCTGGCACTTGAAGGCACATCAGTGACGTGCTCCAGTATAATGAGAACATCTGGTTTCCATAGACTTGTAGCTCTTCTAACTTCATGCACTCCCCTTTTGCACCTTCTGCCCTTGTCTTAAAGTGTTTCTATCATCCTGTGTATTTTCTTCCCCCACTGATGCTGCTATGTATCCCCTGCAGGGAAAATCCCAGTAGATTACTGGATTGATAGAAAGATTGGGAGGTGCAGGAGACGTCAACAAAAACCTGTTACTAAGGAGACACGAGTTGTAGCATTGAGTCTCTAATGGCCAGTCTGACGAAGGGGGAAGAGATGGCACAAAGGAAGCTGGGATTATATAGACAAGTACTGCAGGGCCACAAATCTGGTATGTCTATTGAAATTCCTGGTGTCAGGCAAATCCAAGCTTTTCCCAAGACCAATGTGGTTCCATCACCTTTGGCACAGTGTTTCTGTCCTGCTGTCACTAAAGGCTGTCCTGGACCTGCTTCTGCCTCAGCCCTTCCTGCTCCAGGGCACAGCCAGCTTGGCACAGAGTGAGGGCAAGTGGCTGTGTGGAAGTGTGTCCCTTTGACAGGTCAGGCCGTACCCCCTGCCAGTGGTACCTGCATCCTGAGAGGGGGAAGTAACCAAGCATAGCTCTGCATTCTGGGTCTGTTACTGATGCACTCGTGTAGGAGAGTGACTTCTGGGACAATGGGAGGACGGATGGCAGCCACAGTCACAGCCTGGCCTTTATTGCAATATAATGTTTTGCAGAGGTTTAAATTTCAGCAGTGATGCTCCCAGCTGTGAGCTGCTCGCCCAGCCCCTGCTTCCCCTTCTCTGCTGCCTCTCCAGAGGGACGTGACACGACACTCCTGCTCTGGAATGAGCAGTGGGTAAATAAGCAAAGGCAGAATTCATCCTGGCCCAGGACAAACAGTGCTGGAGTCACTTTTGCAAGAAGCTAATTAAGATCTGGTTTTGTGTTTAAGGCTCTAGAGAGTGTTGCAGTAAACAGGACACTGATTCGTTACTAGTGGGAGAGTGCTAGATGACTACGGGACTGGAATTAATAGCTTGACAGCATTTCCTCTTCTCCTCTCTCCTCCCACAGCAATTTGGACTGATACCCAAATAAACAATAACAATTAGATTTTTGGAGTTGCTGGCTGGGAGAAATAACAAAAGTCAAGGGGCACTCGTTATGCAACTTTGTTCTGCTCATATTTGACTCATCCAGAAAACCCTGTCCTACTCCTCGGCTTCATTTTCCTTTTTATTTTTTTTTTCTTCAACCCCTGTTGATGAGGTGTCATATTTGATGCCTTGCATTTGGTCCCTTGGAAACTCCTTAGACCCTTGGATCTCCAGTTGCTGTAGGCGTGCAGTTCTGGAAGAGTGTGGGCAGAACTCTGCTGTGAAGGAACATCGTACAAGAGCCTAAAAACCAGCTTGTATCAGGGAAGAAAATGGCTCTGGCTTAAATTCCAACCACACAAGACTAATACCTGGGTGTATTTGTAAAGAAGTGAGTGATTCTGAGTAGTTTATAGTGGTTGTGTCCCAGTTCTAGGAGCAGTTGTCCCCTGCCAGAAGTGGGGCAGCTGGGAGGCTGTTGTGCACCCCGGGGACGGCGGATGTGAACAAGGAGGACGTTCTGTACCTTGTGATTCTCTCTGCAGTGTCTTGCCAGGGAATATCTTCAGGCGTTCCTTTCCCTCTGCTCTCCACAGACTCAGCTTTGTGTCCTGCATGCACAGAAAGCCTGTCCCAGCAATTCCTTTTGAAGTTTTGCCCGAAACGTTTCGGGTTTTTCCCACCCCAAATGGAGGATAGAGGGGAAGAGGCTCTGCTGCCAATTCCTCTTCTGATACAGAGTCTAAACTCCTCCTGCTAAAGCTCTACCAGCCACTTCTGTTCTAGATATGTCAGTGCAATAGAGCTGAGCCTGCCTGGCTGTGCTCCTGCTGAATCCAGGGTTATGCAATAGCAGCCTGTGAGTGCCAACGCAGATGCTGCTGCATCCAGACACTCTGTACAACGTTGTTGCTTGGATACCTGGGTTGTTTTTTTTTTTAATTTTTCTCAAAATGCTAGGTAATAATTTGCAACTTATAATTGTACCCTTGAACAGAGTTTCAGGTTAAGCAATGTGAAGAATTTGAAATATTAATGACTTCCTCTCCACATTGCTTCTTAAAGGTTGAGTATTGTGGAATTTGAAAAGATTGAGACTTGCTCTGCTTCCTTTTTTTGGAGTCTTTATTTCATCTTCTTAAGTGTTAAATAAGTTCCCCCTTGAGAATATCTTTCATCCAGAAAAATCATCTCTTAGTTATTGATGCAATGTGCCGAGGGCCCTGAGAGGCCTGGCTGCTGGTGCTTACATTTTGAATAGGTCACAAAGATTTCTGTGCTGCTCCTAATTCTCTGTGTTGTGTGTTCATTACGTCAAGAGGAGATTTGACAGGGGCTCGCAGGGATTGGATCTCGTTGGAGCTGAGTGGGTGAGTCTCCTGTGGCATTCTGGCAGGGAGGAGGATGCCTGTGTGTTACAGCCAGTCCCTGGGCACTAAGAGCATCCTGCTGAGCTGGTGTGGGGTGAAGGGGCAGCTGAAACGTGTCTCATGGATGGTTACATGTGCTTTCATCTCCAGTTTGAGGCAAGCTGTCAAAATGGAAAACCTGTGCCTGGTTACGCTGCTGATGAGGAGTTAGGCTTTTGACAAGACGGCTGTGTTGGCACAGCTTCATTCTGTGGGCACAGCTATGACATAACTGAGAGTGGCATCCAAATGGCTCCGTTCTTGCCCCATTATGGGAACTATATATTTCATGTAAGTCGCAGGTGGATCAACATTGCTCTAGTGACCCTGCTGTACATTCTGGAAAAAGTCAAAGCTCTGGAGTTATAATTTGATCAGAGCCCTGGAATAACTCCCTGGTTTTTAATGGAGACAACTGCAGCAGGGATACAAATGAGTGTGCATGGAGGTAAACTAGATGCTAACAGGAAGATGTCTGATTGCAAGACAAAGACCCTTCCCTTTGCAGAGTACCTCCCTTCCTTCCACCCTCCTCCTCCTAAAATAGCCCCTCAGCATCAGGAGTGAAAACCAAATATTTTCCTCTTTCAAAAACATGTTTAAATGTTTGTTCACGTCAATGGGAAACTGCCTTAAACCAGAAGCTGGTGCTGTAAATCTGCCATCCTTATTCCTTGTAATGCCTTAGTATTGCTCATGGATGATAAAAGGTTATCAGCTGCAGTTCCAGGTCTCCAACTTCTCTGCATATGCCTCATTAGCCAGTTTGCTTTTCAGGCTCCTTCAATCTTGTTTAATTCTAGCTGCCACTTTTTTTTAATGCAGCAATTGAGGAGACTGACTCTCTCCAGCTGGAATCGGGCCCAGCTTCTGAGGTGAAGATGTCAGCCCTGTGGGTGAGGAGGTGCATGGCCACGCTGCCCTGGAAGCTCCTGAGGGCGCTGGGAGGTTGAGCAAGGTCTGTGTATGAACAGGAGAGGGTCTGAGGTGTGAATGTCCTTCCTGCATAATGGCACAGGGACAGTTTCATGCATGTAAGTGTGTCAGGCCTGCACGAGTGGATAATGAGCTCGCTGTGGTAACCTGTGCAGCTGGGATTTCATTTTAATCACAGACTGCTGGTTGTGTGGAAGCCCTGCCCTGAGATTCACCAGTGTGTACATGCATATCTTTGACTTGGTCTTAGTCAAACCATACCCTTGACGTCAGCAACAGTTCCCAGTATGAAAACGGGAGCTCCAGTGCCTGTGTTTATACAGGGAGGGAGTTTTCTCACGCTTGGCCCACCACCATGAGGACTTGCTACTGTTCTGGGGAGGCAAATGTTCCTCGATTTTAAGGTTTCCAGTGGACAGTGTCATTAGCTTGGCCTAAAAGGAGATTAAGCAGGTATCTTTAGAGTTCTGGGAGGCATTAAATCTAGCAAAGCATCATAATTACATTAAATACCTGCCTTTTGTGTCATATTTGCACAGTGCTGAAAGGCTTTCTGAGAGTCAGAGGAGAGGTCTGCTCCGGGAGCCGATAGTTTCGCTGGGTTTTCCCTGAATGTCTCTAAGAGGTTAGAGATGATGTGCTGCTACACAGTTTCAGAAGGAAGTTAATTAATCCACTTTTGGTATGGGACTATTTAATGTGAATAAGTATCTACAATGTTTGTATTCTTTTTTTTCCCTTTGGGTGCGTCTCTGATTAAGACAGAAGCTGTTGAACTCCCCATCAGGCAGGCTGATTTCACTGCAGAAATTCAGTTGACAGTAATCTGCTTTCTAATCTCTTCTTGTGGTGTAGTGTAGCAGGCTGTGTCACACTGTATTTCTCATCATGACTCTTGTTGTACCAGTTGGAGGCTTGTAATTTTTGTCTTCAAGTGTTTGGGTTTTAGTTCTGCAGTTTTTAGTGAGGCCTCATCTAAACAAGGTTTGCATAAATCTCTTTGCTCCAGCGGGAAGATGAAAACTTTGATAAGGACCTTGTTTTTTTCTCTCTCCCAAGCAGGAGCACAATGTCTTTGACCTAAATATACCAATTACTGGCATAGCAAAGTGATAGAGAAAACAATCCGGAGGGAATGCCAGCCTCGGAATGAACACTTGGCTGCAGAAAGCTCCTGCTTATGTGGAACCTCAAACCCAGGAGAAATGTGAGGAGGAAAAGAGTGTTCATTCAGAACATTCCATGCAAATAGTGAGGGGTGAGAGGAATTGTTGGAGAAAGCTGCTTGTTTGCCACTTATCCCTGTGGCTTTGGAGAGGTAAAAGCACTTTGCCAAACACATCACAGTCCTCCCCTTTCCCATTTGTGGCCCCGTTCACTCAGTTCAACCTTTTGAAGAACTTTTATGTCAAACTGAAAGACCTCCTGGTAGCAGCTTCTCTTTTAAAATGTCTTTAATGGCAAATGTAAGTACATTTCAGAAAGTAGCAATAAGCAAGCTCTCTAGAGGTGACTTTATTAATTAGTTTCGTAATTTTTATTAATGGCTAAGGTTAACTGTCTCCAGACACCGTGGAATTCTACAGTGAACTGGTTTTCTATTCAGCTTTGAGACTTACCCTCTATTATTGAGCACCTGCACATTGCTACCATGTTGATGGTTTCCAAATTATGCTGAATGAATCTCTTCACACAAAATGTTGCAGATTTCTGGTTGGTTTTGTTCTCCATGTTGCAGCTGTGGAACTTGCAAACTCTGGCTGCCCATTTTTTCAGTGGTCAAATCACCCTTTTTAGTACCAAACTGCCACTGGACATGGTCAGATTGGAAATGGTACCTGTTAGGATTCTGCATCTCCCCTCCAACCCTAGAAACTCTAGCTGGTGAATTTGTGTTGGGCTTTTTGCAAGAAAAAAGGGAACCTTTTATCAACCCTGGTTTTGGAGTCAGCCCTTGTTTCATTTTCCCAGCCAGTGTTATTGCTGGCGCTGCAGCCGTGCTGCCAATGCAGCATGTGTGGGCTTTTTGCTAACACAGTTTATTTAAGAGCTTGATTCAACTCAGACTACTGCAGGAAAGTCCCTCTGCTACAGAAATGTATAGTAGATATTTGACAGTCTGGCTCAAACATTTGTCTGGCTTTGTTCTGGTAGATGATTTGAGGTTATTTGACGGGACCAGTGTCTGTCAAATATTTCACTTTGGAAGGGATTAACTTCAGTTCTGTGTGGTGTCCATACACAGACCCTGGTCCCTTGGACTTCATTGGCCTCTATTCAGTTGTTTCTTTGGGCATTTAGTGCCAGTTCTGTGCAGATGTCAGATACCCCAGGGCATCTCCCCTGTCACCACGTGTCCATGTCAGGAGCTGAGTTGAGCCCTAAGGAATCTGATTGTCCAGTGGATGCTCTTGTTCTGTGTGACTTGTGGCAGCAGCAGTGGCACCCTCTGCAGTACTCGGCCAGCCTGGGTTGTCCATGCATTGGGAAATAGTGGTGGGAGGGAGGCTTTTGTCCTGGCTTGCTCAATCCTTGCTGGCACACAGGGAGAGCTCCGGTATGGGGGAGCTGCAGTGCTCTGGGTGGCTGCGGCCCAAACAAAGGGACACTGGAGCACTGGGGGATGCTGTGAGGAGGAACATTTGCATGGTTTAACAGCTGGATCAGTGCCTGGATGCTCAGCCTTTCATTCGAGTGAAGCAGCTGCCTTCTTCCCAGAGAGGTTGTGTTCAGCTCAGAGGCACTTGGTGTGTGTCTGAACAACTGGACAGGATCTAGCCAAGGAAAGAGTGGACACGGAACTGAGCAACTGCTCATTTAATTACAGTCTTGTGCTTTGTGGTGCCTCCAATGAGGCTGGGGCCAGGGCTGTCCACATGATGGAGGTTTGACCATGTTAAGTGCAAAGCCTCTCTGATGACATGACTACATCTGAGTGTCACTGTGGGTTTGGGGGCATCTAGATTAAATAATGTTTGGTTGCATAAATAAGAAGTCAAAATTTCAAAAAAGGAGAAGGGGAGAGAAGTTCTGTAACGTCCGGAGTGTTCACAACTGTGAGCAAAGTGCTGACTTGTGGGCTATAAACTGTCTAAATTGTCTTGATATTGATGGCTGTGGCCACTCACACTCCTGATAAAAACACTTCTCAGGCATTGTCTCTACAGTCAGGTATGTTGGCATAAATTCACACGCAGCAAGCAGTTATTAAATGGGAATTCTTTTAAGGATTGAAAAATGTATTTTTAGGGTGTAGTCTGTGTGAAATGTTCCTTGGTTAATAGAAATGTAGTGATGACTTAGGTTAATAATCATACCTTAAAGTACAGGAACTTGCTGTGATGTTCCTGGTGTTAAATCCAGGCAGACAGTCCCTCTATGTAAGAATGGAGATTGAATCTTGTTTGTCATTACATCAGTCTGCAAAAAGGAGATTTATAAGAGCAAAACTGTTGGCGTGACATGGAGTGACTCCCATTGTATAGAACAGAACACTCCAAAATTTCTCTCCTCTCCCTTGCCCTTTTGATGACAGATAGTTGGCAGTGGATCAAAGCACAAACAGGATTAATGCTTTGCATATTCTGTCCTACATGGCCTGAAAGGAGCAGAGTTGGAATTTTTCATCTTTCACTTTAAACTGCATTTCATATCGTGGCCCAGTTTAGAGCTATGCAACTCATTCCTTCCTTTTCCCCGAGGCCTCTGTTTCTGGTCAAGGAAAGCAGGGCATGACTCCCTCTGGAGCTCATCAGTGCTGCTCCTGCTTCCTGCTCCTGCTGGGGGAGGCTGGTTTGAGGCTGGAGCATTCCAGCACCAAGAATCTCCAAGGAGCTGCCATCTCTTGCATCTGTCGCTGTGGTCACAGCGTGGGTGCTGCAGGGCACAGGGAACTTGGGAATGGGGGTCTTGGCCCCCCTCACCTGTGCAGAGGCAACTGTAAAAGCTGGAGTGGGTCAGTGTCACAGGTCACACCTCCAGATGGCTGGTGTCCCTTCTTAGAAGTGTCCTTAGAAAGGAATGTTTTGATGTGCTTTTTGGCTGGTGAGTTGTCACACTGGCAGCACTCCCTCTTCGGAAATACAATGGAAGTGTCAGGAGAACGTGGCAGGTGCTGGTTCAGGGCTCGTGTCCGTCCCCCCCGAGCGGCCCCTGTGCGGGCACGGCCCTGTCCTGCGCCCCCCTCTAGCGGCACACACGGGTCATTGCAGCCCCGTCGGGCTCCAAAGCCGCCGGTTTTCACAGAATTGGGTTGGAAAAAAACATCGAGATCATCGAGTCCAACCTATCACCTGTTACCTATCCTGTTGTCATCCTGCTACCGATACACCATCCTACCAGNAGGTGCTGGTTCAGGGGTGGTGCTGGTTGAAGGGTGGTGCTGGTTTGGGGATGGTGCTGGTTCTGGGTGGTGCTGGTTCAGGAGTGGTGCTAGTTCAATGGCANAGGTCATGCTGCTAAATACACATCCAACCTTTTCTTAAACACCTCCAGGGACGGTGACTCCACCACCTCCTTGGGCAGCCCATTGCACTGAGAGATCACCCTCTCTGTGAAAAAGTACCTCCTAATGTCCAGCCTAAACCTCCCCTGACACAGTTTAAGACCATGTCCTCTCGTTCTGTCACTGGTAGCTGGAGAGAAGAGACCGACCTCCACCTGGCTACAGCTCCTTTCAGGTAGCTGTAGAGATTTAAGGTCTCCCCTCAGTCTCCTCTTTTCCATGCTAAACAACCCCAGCTCTCTCAGTCGTTCCTCAACGACTCTGGGATGTGTGAAGGACAGGAGCATTGGCTGTGCCTTCATTCACGCTGAATGTCCTCTGTCTCTGAGCTCATGGGTGGGTTTGCCATTGGTGTGGTAAAGGTTCAGGGACATGTGAATCTGACCACTTTGTAAAGCATGAGGCTCGGGGAAGGAGCAGGCTGCAGGGTGGTCAGAGTTGCTGGTGAGAAGAGGAGAAGGTTGCTGAAGGTTACTTTTGTTCCAGACAGCATCCCAAGGACTGGCGAGGGATCTCTTCCTCAAATCACTCTTGTCTACAGTTCTGTTTTCGTAGACAGTCAGCTATATTCTAAGTGTGCTCCTCGCACAGATCTGCTACATTTTTGTCTGATATCAAAGAGATGTGAGATGTAAGAGCTTCAGCAGAGACAGATGGTGATTAATTGGGCCGTGTCTGGCCTCCTCCACACTGAGCTCTTGAGGGCTGAATTGTGAGGGGAGCTAAGATAATGATCTACATATTTCAGGATCTTCTCCTGTCATTTGTGGGACTTTTGGCTATGGCAAACCACGCTTGCCAATTGCTGTGACAAGGATTTTTCTTGGCATGTGGAAATGGCCATTCATTACAGTACTAAAAACATTTGCACAGCTTGGGTTCCTGAGCAGCTCAGTGGAGATTTCAAGGGCTCTTTCAGTTGTTTTCCTTTACTTCGGGTTTAGGGAACTTGTTCTCTGTGCACTTCTGATCTGTTCTGGCTTATTCAAAAACCCCATCAGGTCTTTAGCTGTGCTGCATGTGTGGAAACCTCTTCCTCTTCCCTCTGACATCTTCCTCTTGCCCCCACAAGTCATCTTGTTGTCAACCTACGGGGAACTCAGTCAGAGCTTGTGCTCTGGCAGGATTGCCTGCACTTTGCAGTACTGGGGTGAGAAATGGATCTACACTCTCCTGGGAAATGCTAATACGTAATTAGGATTACAAATTACAAAGGAAGAGGAGCAAGGCAAGGAGGTATGAGAGGTATTTGGGACTGAAGTAGACTTTCTTTGCTTGCTCTAGAAATGCAGGTACTTACTGCTCCTGTGCATGCAGGATGATTTAGCTCTGTGAAACTGCTTGGAAATACCTGGTATCTTACTTTTGCAAACTTAAAATGCTGCTGTTGCCACCTGTCAGGCCAAAATCAGCCAAAATGCAGAATGAGCTTCATGATCCATTAAGTACCTACAGCCCCGGGTGTCAGTTAAGCAGCACAGTCGAGCTGCCTGGAGACTTTGGCTGCATGGGGAGCGCGGAGGGCCAGGACAGCTGTGCAGTGTCTGCAGCTGGGGACAGCAAACAGTCTGCCCAGATAAGTCCTGAGCCATATAACCTGAGTGGTTATTGCACAGCTGCAGCAATGGAAAGTGTCTCCACGCCATGGAATTCTTCTTCAGCAAGGCCAGTCTGGGTCTGTGTCCCAGAGAGTGTCCCGCAGTGTCCTGCCAGTGAAGGCTGGTGCTTCATCTTAGGAACAGGGTTTGGGCTCCCTGGCCTGAAAGAGCCTTTGCTGCCCTGGTTGTTGCTGTTCATTTGCGCCCTTCTGAATGAAGTGACAGCTCCTTTTCTGTGGACCGTGAGTTCATCGGTGTTTTCATCTCAGAGAGGTCAGGAATGCTCCCTCCCTCACCGGGTTGCTGAGCTGATTCCAAGGTATGATGAGTACAAGGTATTCCTGCCAGCTCTTGCTTGTTGTAGATGGTCGGCAGGTTTTAGCTTGAGTTCGTGGTTGCAGGTGGCTCCAAGTGAACCACTTCATGGTGTGGTGGTGCTCTAGTTCTGTTCTTAGAAATAGAAGACCAATAGCAAGCAGCATTTTTCTACTTGCTCTTTTATCTCAGAGACTCAGATCATTTAAATAAGAGAAAAACAGAATATCCAGCAGGAGCATCTACATTTTACCCTGATGAAAAAAGTGAACTGAGTGGATCTATGCATCCAAAAAGCGCAAAAAAAATCAAAAGATTCTCAGGAAAAACCTGAACTCTGGTTTTCATGGCATGCCCCTGCACTGCCTGAACCCTTGGTACATCCTAAAATGCTTTTGCTCTGCAGCCCTGCATGAACACAGTAAATTCTCACTGATAAAACAGATCCTGTGCCCCATCTCCAGTGCCTGGTGGTGTGTATGTAAATGTCCTGTGAAGCAGAATTAATTGCTGAGATCTCTCTGCTGAGGTATTGCCTGGGGCTGTAGTAGGTAGGCCTAGTAAAATTCCACAGCACATTGGAGATTATGCATATTAATTTCTCATTTAAAGGCAGCGTAATATGTCAAATTTCTCCTTTCTAATCTATCTCTGCTCACCCCATCCTATTTGCCAGGCTTATTACTTGCTGGTTTTGTAGTTTTTCACACTTGACTGCTGACACTGGACTATGAATTAATATGATCTCCATAAAGGTAATAAAGACCCTGGAGATTTTTGCCCAGAAGTGAACTGTGTGTTTGGCTCTTGTTCTGCCTTGTTTGGCAGGGGTCACTGGAAGTCCGTGCAAAAGCAGGCAAAATCCTGCAGGGGCAAAAATTCCTGTAGCATTGAGTTTTTAACAGGGTTCTGAGAGAACATGAAGTGACAGCTGAGCAGAAAGTGAATTCTTCTCTAGTGACAGCTGCATGCAGAGGCAGGGAGAGTTCCCTTGCCTTATACAATCGAACCAGTGAAATGCAAACCTTTGCTTTCTGGATATATTAAAGCAAATTAACGCTTTTCTCCTCTCCTTGTGTGTGCAGGAGGCAGACAGCGGGGAAGAAGAATGCCGGTCCCAGCCCAGAAGGTAAGATTGTCACTTGAGGCTCCCAAAGTCCTTCCTGTGTGAAATGTTCCACAGGGGGGTTGTGGCTGTTCTGGCCTGTTCTGCAAACACACATCACTGTCTTATGTGAACCTGACTGAAAAACAGATCGAGCTGCAGCCTAAAGGCTGCTCCCAGTAAAGGGAGTGCTGCAGCAGGAGGTGGGCAAAGCCAGATCAGTCACTGGAAGATACACATGGGGAACAACTCACAAAGATGTCAGTGAGTATATTCCTCCGACTAGTGTTTGGATCCAGCCAGGGGTGTTTGCCTGCAGACATGTTCTGAATAAGAGGGTGATAATCCACTTTGCTTCTCCCCTGGTTGTGATGTTCCTTAGCTCCCTCCAGTGTCCTGTGTTGTTTCTCAGGGTTGGGTCCATCATCAGAGTATCCTGAGAGGCATAACCATACTAATAAACCTTGTTCTGTGGCTAAAAGGATCCTGTGCCACATGGGCACCTGCTGCTTAAATACCACATTCACTGGATGTGTGGATGTTTGCTACTGATGCAGGTAGTCCAACATCTGCTCCAAAGTTAGGAGAACCCTGAGAATTCCCAGGGGATTGTTTTGCAGGGAGATGTTTGTCTCTTGTAAATGCTGATTTCAGTTGCTTGGGGAAGAACCTTTTTTGGTAAATGTTATTTGCTAAAAAACAAACATTGAAACTCAGCTGATTGAATGGTACCAAGTATTAATGGTGATTTTTATATGTAGTTACAGTGTGAAGAGTGAGATTTCTTGGGGTCTTGTAAGCTTTGTCTCCTTTCCCCTGAGCCATCGGAAGAATTATTGCAGTTAAACTTAATAAAAGCAAAAATTGTATATATCAGGTGACTTCTCCAATGGCAGGAGCACTTCCTTGGTCTAAAATGTTGCAGTCAGATTTTATGAAAGGCTTTAGATTCCCTCCAGAGGGAGCAAAGGGTAAGTGAAGGTGAAATGGTTTTCCCTTTATGAGCTCCCTGGCTGATACAATTCTCTGCTTAATGTTGTTTGTGTGAGTAGGTAGCAACAGAAAGCGTAATATCAAGTGTTTTAAATACTTGAACAAGATTTGGCCTTTGGGTTTGAGGCCAATTTGGATGAATCTGCAAAAGTAAAAGCTGTCCTGGTTGCACATTTCCATGATTTCACTGTAGTTCTGTGATTGCGTGGCTCAGGGAAGGTGACTGCTCTGTTTACTTCAGTCTTAAACCCTTAAATGATGATTTAAGAATTGCTGTTTCTTCATTTTACAGCTTTCATGACTGAGAGGAAAGCTGGAAAGCACAATTCCCGAAGGCTCAAATTGAACTCAGCTAAACTCCGATTTTTCATTTCACTCTTGGCCTTCCAGCAGTCACAAGATCAACTCATGACTTGATCTCAGTATACATAATGTATTGGAAGGGATGGGAGCTGTTTAATTGTTGTGGGCACTTAGCAACATTTGTAGGTTAGATCTGAAATGAGCATTTTTTTTAATATACTTGAAATAACTTCCTGTGGTAGGAAATGACAACCTGCCGTTGATGTGGCGATCTGAACTCTGGGACTCCTGTTACCGGGGTCAGAAAGCAAACTGAAACCAAGCTCCTTCTTGGGGAAAACAAGGGGGTGGGTGTTAAATGTGTTTGATTACAGTAGGATAAAAATAATAGAGTCAAACGGGGTAAGTGGTGAACCTGGAGTCCTGCTGTGGAGGAGCAGCAGATGTCTATAAACAGCTCTTGAGTATCTAATCCCCGGGAACATAACAAGTAGCAGCTATTAAAAATCCAGACAGTAAAAAGGCAATGGAGTGAGTCTGGCTCTGAAGGAAAGGTACATTACCAGCTGCTGTGTCACTTGAGGGAGTGCTCTGCACCAGCCTGGCATTCCTCACTGCCTGCCTGGGCAGGGCTGGGCTGCTGGACTTCTCCTGAGGCCTCACTCAGGTGACCTGGCTGCAGCTGCACTCAGTGGTCAGTGTTTGGGGAGGGATTTTGTAAAACTCTTCTGATGAGGAGACCTTTAGTCTCCTGTGGTCACAGAAAATGTGCTCCCACGCTCCCTCAGTGTAGCAGGTGGGCATCAGCCATGTCCAGCCTTACCCTCTGAACTGGACACTGCGTGCAAGAATATTGCTGTGATGGTACTGAAAGTGTGTTTGGGTTAATAAAAATACTTTTCAATTGGATGTTAGTGCATAGAGGTGTTCCTGCTTGCAGGGGAATTAGCTGAAGACCTAAGCATAAGGACACAGGCATGTTCAGAGTCAGATTTTTGCCATGGTCAGTCTTGACAATCATTGAGTAGAGAGCCTTCCTTTCCATTCCTGAGACCCCACATCCCTGCACAGTCTAGAGATTGCTGTCTCAAAAGAAATGTTCCACTAGTCCTGTGGTTATAGCAATTTCTGGACAGCTTCTGGTGTTAGTTTGCTGCTGTTTACCTTTTCTCCCTGATGGGATTTATATTGAGGTGAGGGGGAACACACAGAAAAGCCTGGACAGCAGGAATGACCTGTGCTTGTTGAGCAGAGGCTACAAAGGGCAACCAATCTAAAATGTCCTCCAGAGAGGCAGAAACAAATATGCTCATACAGGAGCTTAAACTTGTAGGAAATACGTCAAGGTCATCCTATCATCCCTAAACCAAATGATCTGTCTGGTTGCTGACTTGTTCGAGCTGTTGAAGATCTAAAACAAGAGGGGCCTGTAATTGCATGGACTGGGTCTTGCAGACAAGGGAGAGCTGTGTGAAGACGTTGTTTAAACTCAAACCTGCTCTACAGAGCAGTCAAATGACCTGACAAGTCTGCACTCGCCAGCGCCATCGTGGAGTGAGGAGCTTTCTGCCTTGGGAATTAGCAGAACCTGCTTAAAGCTTTTCTCCAAGTGATGGAAAGGGCCATAGGAGTGCAGAAAGTAAGTTCCCATGCTCTCTGCAATCACCCTTGGAAGATGCTTGAAATGGCATTTCCTGGACAACTTCTGTACTGATGTAAAGAGGAACAGTTTGTTTTTCCTACTGAGGCAAGTCCTTGGGTATAGTGGACACAGACCCAATTTCTATGAAGATTTCTATCTGTTACTGAAAACCACAGCGAAGTAATGCTGTAAATAACTGAACTTGAAGAAACAGGTGAAAACCAGCTTGGCTCCTGGAATAGTTTTTAATCCAAGCTCTGCTCTGGGGTAAGCCCAGGAGGGTCTCTGTGCCTGGCTGTGGCTGTGACCATTTGTGCATTTTATGGCTGAGATCCCCAAAGCCCTGACATGGATCCGAGTTCCTGCTCTGGAGTTCCTGATCACGCCAGTCCTTGTTACCTGTCTAACTCTTGGTTAAAGGGACTAAGACAGAGTGCTGCATAAACAGATGTCCTGAACAATCTATTTATTACATTTATTATCTTCTGACATTTTTATTAGGCTGCCTGGAGGCTGCAGAGCTGCCTGGCCAGCACATCTCCTGTCCCCAGACATGCTGCTGCCACACTGAACACGCTCCTCATGGAGCATCTGTGTTAACAATCCCTTTGCAGCATCCCAGTGTTGTTAAAATTTACCTAAAATGCACATGTATTGAGCTGTGAGTTGTGTTTACAGCCACTGAGGTACTGACATTCAGGTTTTGTGTGCTCTGTGCCCACGTTTCAAGGATTCAGCATCTTTGTTTTGCTGACAAACGACATCTCCGGGGCCCGGGGCAGCCGCGGGTGCTGCAGCCTGTGTTGGATTTGCTGCCGTGATCTGCCAGTTGCTTTTTGGGTTTATGTTTTAAATGGTGCCTCTATTTCCCACGCCATCATGATTTTACCACTTCTGTGAGCCTTGAAACCACCCTGGTTGCTGAAATGCGGCGTTTGAGGCTGCTCAGTAACTGCTGCATGTAAAATGGGGTGAGCTGTACTGCCTAGAGAGGCTGCTGGGGACTTCAGAGGGATTGTTTGAACTTTTATGGCCTGGCACAGGGTCAGACTAAAGTCCATTTGCAGGCAAAGCTGAGGAGTCTGTCGTTCTCTTCAGATGCCATGAGCAATTAGGTCCTGCTTGAAACCTGGGGCTTGTTACCTTGTTACCTCCAGAAGTGCCTCCTCTTCAAGTGGGTGCAAGAGCGTCATGTTAAAATTTAATTTAAAAAGAAAACCACACCTTTTGCAGCCCAAGTAGGGTTACCTTCTGGTTTGTTTTTTTTTAGTCTAAGTAGTTCCTTCCAGGAGTGAACTGGGAAGGAAAGCAAATCAGATTATTGCCATGATAACAGTGGGATGTGCCAAGATGCCTCAAGGTCTCAAGCTGTGAGTAAATACCTTTGTTATATGAGTGGAAGACCACAGTCTGATGGAGGAGCTTATAGTTTATAACAGTATAAAAATTGTTTTTCACATAGTGTGTGGAATTGGTGCTTGTGTTTCCTTGTACAGGACAACAGCTCAATAAATTCTAAGCCAACCTGTTTGATTTTTAAACACCGTTGTAAGGTGTGTGTTACTCCCCGTGGGAAAGAGGAATTGACAGCACTTCACAAAGCTCATTTACACTCCAGACTGAGGTGTGTGGAACCGCAGCACCCTGTGACTGCTGTGACTCTTGGAGATGTGTATCATCACCATTTGGTGCCCCTGTGGCCGTCTCCTGACACTCCCGGTTATCCCTAAAGTCTCTCTGATGTTACAAGAGGCACTTCCAAAAATCAGAGAAGTTCTGGCAACTAAACCTTCCTTGTGCTGCCTTTGCTGCAGCTGCCAAACATTTACCCTGTTGGTACTTGAACAGTAGCTGGGTCTTTAATGAGTGTGCAAGGGAGTTGTTAACTCCAGATCTTGAGTAAGAGGGGGCTGTGTGTGGTGTACAGGAAAACGTGTGTTTATCCATGCCAGAGATTAGTAAGCGCTTGTAGTATGAACCTTATCTTTAGAATGTGTTTCCTGAATCCGTCTTTCTGTCTTTCCTTTCAGTGACAGCTCAGCCTCTCAGTGGCATTTACTAGAGCTGCTTGGGGAGAGTGTAATACCGAGATAAAGAACGGTTCTGGTGATCTGCCAGCTCTGCTGACCACCACAAAAAGTTCTGTGGGCCACACATCACGATTATTGCAGTGGGTCTGTGACCTTCATTTTTTAATTCCAGCTCTTTTATCACCAAGCTGTGAGCAAAAGTATAGAAGTGGCAGTAAATTTGGGTCTATTGGATTAGTACCAGGTACCTGCAGGGCTGGTTCACTGCAGGGTCTGTGTCTGTGGTTGCAACACGTTCAGTCCAGTCTGATTACATACCTGTGGATCACAATAATGTGTAGGATGATTTCAGGTGTGATCTTCAGGCTGAAGGATCAAGTAAACTAATGTCACTGCATTACCAAATTACCAGGTAAACACAGGGAGCTTGCTCCAAATATGAACCCTTACAGAAAGTTTCATTTTCATGTGTCGTTCTATGCATATGAACAGAGGAGAATGAGAAATAAGGCAAAGACAAACTGGTGGGTAACAGAAATAAAGGTGAGTCAGATCCTTCAGATACCAAAAGGGTCTGTTCGGCACAGAGCAAGTCCAGGACAGCTGCTCCCATGCACTTGTGCTCCTTCTTCCAAGGGTAACAAAGGAGGGGCTGACCAGGAGGTGCCATAAGGATTCCATACGTGCCTGTGTCTCCTGCTGAGCATGAACCAGGTGCTCTAAGCTACAGAAATCTAAGTTAAGATTTCTGTTGCAAATGGAAAGGGAAACTCTAAAGTTCCCTTTCTTGGTCCCTTTCCTGGCAGTTCACCTTCACAAGATTCAAAGTTAAACACGAAGCCTCTGAGTTTTCAGTATTTCATGTACATTTCAGACACTTGAATATATTTTGATAATCTGAGGCAGGGTTTCTGGACTCATTGCTATTCAGCTTTTTGGTGTCTTTGCATCAAAACCATTCCTGTATAAAATTAGGGGGGTGTTCTTTTCAATAGGGCTTGTTGATACCAGACATTGCTGCTTGTGACCCTCTTACTGCCCCTGGTGGCTCCACTCAGGTCCCTTCAATCATCTTTGCTTCAGCCTCTGTAAAAAAGGTGTAATTGAGCACTGACCTCTTTGTGTCAGACCCTCTAAGATTTATTGATAAGTAAACTGGACAATGATTGGATGTGGGGTTGGTGAGGGAAGGGTTTAATGAAGTGATAATATTGCAAAATAGGTGTTGAATTCTCAACTAAGCAGCCTGATCATCGATCATGATGGGCAGCTGACCAAACTTGCTTTAAAAGCAGGGGTTTGTTCTTTCAGCGATGCTTATCACCCTACCCCTGTACTTGTCTGATTTCTTTGCTCAAGAACTGGAAACAGAAATACTCTTTGACAGCTTAAATAACCAAATTTAGAATGTGGCTTCCTGTTCTGACTGGTTCTTCAGGATTCAAGTACAGTTTTGCGTGCTTTCCCTGTTCCTGCCTCCCCCTGCTTTTTTTTTTTTTTTGTATTTGCTTGAACTAGATATAGGCTCCTTTATAATTACTTGGTTAAGGTTCCCTGGCTGTGTGTAGTACAGCTGGTGGATGTGAGCGCTGCCTTGGTGGGTGGTATGTCTCTTAATCAGTGGGAAAGCTTTGTTTCTGTATGTGCTGTATTCTCTCTCGTTCTGCCCTGCATGCATTGGCTTGTTGATGATCACTGCTACTGAAATGGCTTCATGTTTTCCTGATAAATTGGACTGCAGAAGGCAAAAGGCTTTGTCTCCCTTGCTGAAAACGTGAGGCGACAGTAGGGGATGGGCACAGGAGGTGCTGCTCTCAGTGGATTGGTCTCTACCTATTTACAGGTTTGCTGCAATAATTTAAGGCTCTCTCCAGATAAATCATCTGTTTAGACCCTTAATCCACCCAGACTCATCTGTGGACTCTTCGCTGCTGAACACCACGTGTCCTCACAGCAAAAGGATGAATTAACTGACCTCCCACCAAAAAAACAGGGGCATCATGTCCATTGACCCACGAACAGCTCAGTGTGGCACCGTATTTTTCAGAGCTACCCCTTAGGTCCCTTTGTCCCCATCAGAGCTGGTGCTGAGACCGCTGCCTTTGTGGGCAAAGATTGGCTGTAGCTGCCGGAGAGGAAAACACAGCACTTGGCCCCATCTCTGCACACGGAAATGAACTTGCTACCTCTGCTCCCGGCGGTGCATGTGTGAGACTCCAGCGCTCGGCTGCGGGCAGAGATGGGTTGTTTTCAAAGTTGTGTAACTTTTCACAAGCGTCGCCGGAAACAGCTGCTGAACAGTAAAGAACAAACTTTCCATATGTGCAGTAAAGGCGGCTGAGCAGGCACAGCCCCTCAGCACAGCACTGTGGGGAGAGGATGTGCTGGAGGTGAGGGGGAGGTTTGTTTGCCTAACGCAGCAGCTTTACAAGTTTTTTTCCTAATCCCCTGAAAACATGGGCCTGGGTTCTGCATTGCCTTATCTGTGACACTGATGTAAATGATGGCAAAATTCCTGTGTCTGACAGCCTCCCACTGTCCGCTGTACCTTGAAGGTGACTAATGTTACAACTGCAGTACCTCCCACAGCTGGAGGAAGAGAAGAGCATTCCTTGCTTTTGCAGGGAGTACCTGGACTCCAGTCCAAACTGACTTAAAATAACACCCAACCCTTCATGCCCCCTGGAATAAGTTTCTAGAGGGACTATGACAATATTCACTCGAGCTCTTCAAAAAGAGACAACTGAGGGGATCAGAAATGTCTTGCTGGTAAACCTACTCTGAAAGGAAAAGAGGTCACCAGGCCCCAGCCTAGACTAAGAATTGAACATGCCTAATAAGACAATCATGCTCCAGATTTAATCATCTTAACACGTGAGCAGACACTCGGCAAGCCCCCGTGGGATAGGAGTGGGTGGAACATGGTGACACCCACACCTTTGTGTGGTCTGACAAGACGCAGCAGTTGAGCCTCAAGCTGTTGATCTTGGATGGAAACAGAAGCTTGATTAATGCCCTCTTTGCATGTGGACTATGTGCACTGACAGGCCTGGCTGTCCAGCTGTGAGCATGCCATGCTTCCTGCAAGATGCCAGTGCCGAATCTGACCGGAGCCCTTCATGGTGACCTTTGTACCAAGTCCTGGGCTGTACAAGGAGAATCCCATTAGCAAGCTGCCAGTCCTGTGCAGGACACTGAATTACTCTGTTGCATCACTGCAAGATCAAAATGTGCTACAATGCACATGAAAAATGGAGCAGCTGAAGTTACTGGTGGCAGCTGCTGTGACTGTGTAGGTTTGGGATGCAGACACCGGGCGAGATGATGATTGTATGAATAAACAAGATATTGTCAGCCTTGTTGGCTGCCAGACAGAAAACTAAAGTCAATATGAGAGGTTTGTGCATGTGTATTCTCCCTCCTCCCCCTTAACCTTCTCTTCAGAGGCAGCTCTGGTGGCTTTCCCTCTGCTCCCTCCTCCTGAAGTGCCTACCCAGATGCCCCTAACACTCTTCGTCTTAGTTTTTTCCCCTCATTCTTCCATAAGTAGTTCGGGCTGCTGGAGTAGCTGCCTTAGTCAGTGTTGCAAAGGTTTGGGGATGGGTGTTTTTGCAGTGCTCTATGGGACGGTAGGTTATTAGTCTGTGTGGTGTTCCAAGGCTCAATGGAATCCTGCTGCCCCATAAGGGTTGTCACAAGTGCCCTGTGGTGTTTGCAGCTTGCTCTGCACAGTCCCCGCTGATCCTGTGACCTCCTGGGGGGGGAGTGTGAAATGCCGACAAGAACTCACAGTCTGTGCCCTTTTCCCTGCAGCAAAGTGTAATTTTGTGCACTGGGCTGGGAAGCACTTGGGACCCCAGACAGGCGTATTTACATCTTGTCATACAGTGATTAATGGCTCTGCTCACATGCTCTGTTGCAGCACAGCGGTGATTTAGGCTGCTACCTGTCATCACTGCAATTTTGTGCACTTTAAGTTCTTCATGTATTTGTCCCAGCAGAGTGCACCTGCTTCCAACAAGGAGCAGTTTCTTGTCTGTCTCGTGACCTGCTGCCTTCAACTCCATCTCGTGCATCCCCTCAAAGCCCCTTCTTTGCCTTCTCCTTGTTCCTGTGTGCTGGGAGATCAAGTTATTGGGTCAGTATTTTTGCTCTTGTCTAAATGTAAGATGCAGCTCGGACAAAGAAAGAGTGGGCAGTGGGAACTGAAATGTTAATCTCACTGACATGCACCTGAAGGCAGTGCCAGTCTCAGGCTGGTTTTTCAATCTGTATGGCAACAAAACCAGGTTCAAATACCTTTTATTAGTGCAGATTTCAATATACGAACTTCTTTGATGATTTCCTACTCCTGTTTTGTGTAAAAGTTCAAAAAGAAAAAAGCTGGGATATTTCTGTGATTGCTTGGTTTCCTGGCATATGGAGATAGAGTGTGTGATTGTATTAATCCAGGACTAACTCACTCACAAATCTATTATCCATATGTTATGAGTAGCTGCTTGCAGTTAATCACTGCAATTGTTTTCAGCAGTTTTTAAGGGCTTGCCTTGTAATTTTGGTTGCGTGTAAGAAATCTGACATGTCTGGACAGTATCTAAGTACATTTAGTCTTCTACAATGCTTGAATAAACCCCTTAAGTTATTAATTAGAATATAACAGGAGTTCTGGGCTTGTTTTTCAGTCTGTGAATGTGTGGTATGTGTTACTACTGAATATGAGGTTCTTACCAGTCTCCTGACCTCTGGAAGGATTGAGTTACTCTCCATTTCTCTAGTGTTCTGATTTTTCCATTGCTTCTTGCAACTGACTTCATTTCTGCCTAACAAAATGATTTTTTTTTGGCACTGCAGCAAGCTGGCACTGCATTTTCTTTACAGCTGTGAGGCACCATTACCAGAGCTGCGCTCTTGGCTATACATATAAGATGACATTGCTTAAATTAATGCAACCAAACCATGTCCTAGCAGAACTTGCAGAATCACAGATTCCACTGCTTTGCCCTTTTCTGCCAGTCCCTGAAGTGGAGACGGTCAAGACCTTTCAGACAAGAGTCTCTGTTGCTCCTGTCAAGTCTCAGTCCCAAAGTGTTGCTTATTTCAACCCCTCTCTGCTCATCTGAAAGTTTTACTTAATAGTTGGGTACAAAGCTGATGAAGCTTTTGGCTCCCAGCTCTGCTGCCTGATCTCAGGGGCAGCTCTGCAGTGATGCCTTGGTAATTTTTCGCTCTTTGAGGAGATGTCATTAACAAGTACATGTGTTTAAAGGCACATCTCCCCCCTGCCAGCTCACTTGTGCCTCGTTGCTGGGCATGTGCCACCCACGGCAGATGACTTGAGGCTGGTATATCGTGTTCCTCTGCCTGGGATGTCCTGCATTCCTACGGGAAACACAAAACTGAGCTTGCTTCCAAGGCTTCTCGGCTGTTTTCCCACACTGCTGGCTGGAGAATGCCGGGCTGGGATGGGCAGTGCAGGGTGGGATCGAGGGAGCTGCCCCTGCCTCTCCCCAGTGGAAAACTGGATTAAGTTTCCCAGCAGCCAGGGGACAAGAATTTTGTTCCAAGTAACTTCCTTTCTTCCTTTTCTCTTGAGAGGCGATGGAGCTAAAGATTAACCAGCACTGAAAGGCGGTTGCCTCTCTTCTCCTTTGGCAGAAACCGAGTTGTCGCGTCTCTGCATCTGAAAGTTCCTGCCAAGAGCTCTTCCCCCCCGTCTCCTGCAGGAGAGAAATTAAGGTCGTTTCCTAAGCACCGGAGTTGTCGCTGCCTTTTGCAAAACATCTTTTGATGTGCTGCTACAAACCTGCTTTCGGAGCGTGCAGCCCCCGTGGCCCAGATCTGGGGAGGGAAAACGAGGGGGAAAAGGGGAGGGAGAACATAAAACTGTCACACCTGAACCGCGGCCTGTCCCTGTTTCGTCCTGCGTGTCCCTATCCCGTGCAGCGTGTCCGTGTCCTGTGTGTCCCCGCTCCCTGTCCCATTTGTCGCTGTCCCGTGTGTCCCCGCTCCCTGTCCCCGCAGCCCCGCGCCGCCACGTGCGGGTGTGGGCGTGGCGCTGGGCGTGTCCGTGTNCTGTGAGTACCGCCGGGCACCGCCGAGCCTCCCCTCCCGGCTGCCGCTCCGCCTTTGCCCCGCGTCCCCGCGGCTCCCCGTGGCCGGGTGTGCGGGACAGGCGCCGGCGCTGCGCTCTCTTTTTGCGCTCCCCGCACTTCGCGTTGCCTCCGGGCAAACTTTGCGCTGGTCGCGGGGCCGGCACCGCACCCGGGAAGGCGGCGAGAGGCACCGCGGGGCGGCAGCTGCTCCCTCGCCGCTCGCTCCCCTGGTTTTTCATCACTTCAGATGCCCCGGGTACCAGCGGAGTGCCTCGAAAAGTGTTGCTCGGGGCTGCGCTTGCCGGAGCTGCCGGTTTCCCGGTGCGGAGCCGCCGCCGACCCCCGACCAAACCGGGCGCTGATCGCGGGGTCACCGCGGTCCCCCCTGCCCGTGTGCCTTGGCCGGCTTTGGGTCTTAAAGCGGAGATTAACCACTTCATTTAATCTCTTGTTTTATCACGAGGAGGCAGAGAGGGGCTGCGGGGTTGGGGTGTTGAGTGTAGGAGCAGGGCTGGGACCAGCCGCGCAGCACCCGCGGATCACACGGCGGAGACACGAGCTGCTGCCAGTTTTTAGGAACTGTCAGTCCTGGGCAGCTCTGAAGTGCGGAGTGTCTCTGTGTCCTGCTCTAAGCCGCTTGGAGAATCCGTCTCTCCAGCTGCACACCCCCTCTTTGAAATGCAGATGCGAATAATCATTTAATTTATAGACAATTAAAAGGGACTGCCTGAGTCGTGGGGTTTGGCTGGAAGGATTAAGGGGGGAAATGGCAGCTATGGAGTGGTAGATAAGGCGTTCGGCGAGATAGTCGCTGTGGTCTAGCCATGCTTGATATTTCTTTAAAGAAGCCAACAGACTGTTTTATCTCTTGGAAACATCATGAAAGGCTCCGAGATAGCAGGATAAGGTGCTGGGCCCCACCTGGATCTGTGTTCTTGTCGCAAGGAACTCCTGCTGTAACTGCAGCTGCTTTGCACTTACGAGGTCCTCAGTAGATATCTCTGCTTATGCTTGATATGGAAATGAGTCCCCGTACTCTGTGGCTTCTTTTGTGAGCGTTACAAATCACTGCTGTAGTTGTTAATCAGTTTAGTTAAGTCTCTCTGAGCCCTTTCATACTCAACCCAGAATGTTTGTAGTTGGTAGGGTTTTTTCCCCGCTCTCAGTGTTGCCTGTAAACATCCTGCCTTTCCCTGCGGTTGCTGATAACGGAGGTTGAACGGGGATGTACCTGAAGTGTTCAGTGCAAACAAGGATACAAACTGGATATGCCTCGGGCTTTGGGAAGGAGCTGTAATTCTGGAATTGTGGAGAAAAACCCAACACACTCTAGGCTGGAACATTTCCTTAGCGCTCCGGATGATTTACCCAGCTAGAGTAGGTAGCTAGGTAACTATTTAAGTGCTTTTAAGGTGTTTGTTTTATACACCACTCAAACACTTAAGCCATGGCTGGAGACTGTGCGGAAAGGGATCAAAAGAAAGGGGAAATACTGCTTGTCTCTGCTTTCTCCCTCGCACGTATCCCTGTGGTGGAGGATCTCGTGGTAGTTTAAATGTCCACTGAGTTGGAAGGACCACCCTTTCCTTTTCTGGGGAGAGAGATAACAGAGTTATCAGAGGAGCTTACGCTGTCCTTTGCCTCCTGGAAGGGAAGATTAATAAGCATGAGAATGACAGAGCTTCTGGCCCATGTGTAAATGTTCTCACAAGGCTGAGCACTGGATTAATATTTCACTGGTTTTCTCAATCAGGATGGTGCTGCGGCTTTTGGGCTGGTGTAAGAAAGGCCAGTTTTGAAAGTTTATGCTCCCAATTACAAGTTCACAAAGGCTGATTAATATTGGATGTCCTTATTTCATGGCAGGCAAGACCTAAAAATCCAGATTTAGTTGTTTGCTATGCTAAAAATGTGCTCTCTGTGGAATGGGAAGGGCAGTGGTGACCCAAACATTATCGGAAACTTCTGTTTCAGAGTATTCTTTAGTAGATGTATTTGTCTGATCAGCTCTGACTTTCAGGGATCAGCAAAAATTACTCTTGTGTTGACGCTTTTAGTCAGTAATGTAGTCAGCTGGTCTGTATCTAATTCATTTCAGGTTCACAAGGATTCAAATAATGTCCGGGAAACTTGTATTTATCAGAATGCTCAGAATTTGTAGTTGTAACTCATTCCAGAAAGTCTTGCTACTCTCACTGAACCTCGGGGGAATTCTGCTGATTTACTAGTTTATTTGTGTGTAGGATTCAAAATTTACTTTTGTCTACTAAAACTCCAAGGCAGCTGATGGAAAAGATAGAAAGACAAAAAGCAAAGCTTCGGATAGGCTGCAAATATTGAAGAATTTTAAATAAAACTTGGAGAAATTGCCATGGATCGTTTTTTTCCTGCCTGCAGCCACTTCCTCTGCCTCTGGCTAAGTTTCAGTTATTTAATTCATTGCCTGTGTCCCTGAAGTGGTTTTTTCATGCCCTTCTGATAATGCCAGATTCCTCTGTCACCCAGTTTTCCTCTTTATCTCGGTGGCAAAGCCGGATCAGGGCACTCACTCGGGATTCCGGGAGGCTCAGCTCTTGCTCTCGCTGTGCCGTGTCCTTCCTGTGTCACTGTGGCCAAGTCCCACTTGGCCACGTCCAGCCGGGGAGTGGGGCCTGAAGGTGCCTTTGTGTTCAGCCTGATGGTTAGTCACCTCACTCTTGTACCTGCATCCCCCTGGCATTTTGGGGTGGGTTTTGTTGTGTTTAAAAGCTTCTGGCTCCGTTCCTGCCAGGGAGCAGCGTGAGCCCTCCCTGGGTGTGCACTGAGCACATGTTAAAGCACTCCTGTCCTGTTTACTCCTTCATCCTCCAGCGCTCGGGAGCCAGATGGATCTAAAAACATGGATACCCAGGGTCTGTGTTGCAACATACCAGTCTGTTTTCTATTATAAGATGATAACTCATAGTTTTTGTAAGTATTTTAAACTTTGGGGAGGAAGAGAGAAGGGGGATAGAGTAGACAGGTTTTTCACAGCACTGTGGGTGTATCACGGACACCTTAGGGGGAAAAAAAATAAACCCCACAAGTTAAAAAGAACTATTTTCAGTGATAGGTAGCCCCAAGACATCCTTGCAGACTTTGCTTAGGAGCCTGTTGCTCTCTCCCATTATCAGTTTTCTTGTAAGTGACAACCCTTCTGTGGTGTGTGAAGAAACATCACTTCACAGTGTAAGAGGAAGTTCCTGGGCGTGCAGGTAATTACCAACTGTCCAGTAAATTACAACACCGGGTAATTCAGGCTCCTTGTATTGCCACCTCCCTGTTGCAAGCTCTCTTTGTGCCCAGCCCGCTTGGCCCTTGTCCTCCCCCACCCCTTTCATTTACCTCTGCCTTGAGGCCGTGGCCTTTATGCTGGGAAATTTCATGACCACCTAATCTTGAATTACACCTGCCGAGTCAGGAGCTCAGATAGGTGCGTGGCTGCTGCTGCTGCCATTGTTTGCAGAGCTGCTTATTTATTTATTTCTTGTGTGGGGAAACCTTACAACTTTTTTATCTCCTCACAGTGTTATTGCTGCCAAAACCCTTGACCGTTCAGCAATTAGACCACAATCTTCCGAGCTGTGTGTTATTGGAAATCTTTAATTGCCTCTGTGCCGTTGTAAAGCGCTGCAGCTTTGAGAGTATTTTACCATTGGAGTCGATAATACAGTGTATAAGAGCTGGGGAGGACATGCCTGGGAACTGCTGCTCCAAACACTGGAAGATCAGCAGGGAGATTCCAGCGGTGCTGATGTTCCAGCTGAAGTTGCCTTACAAGCTGAGGGTCGCTCTGGCTGGAGGTGCTTGAAATGCAGGAAGTGGTTGATTCGCTCTTCATCTCTTGCGGAGGCTGGCAGGATGAGGACAGATGCCAGCAGTTGTGTTCTCCATTTAAGTGTGCATTGTGTGCTCTGGTTTGTAGGACTGCAGAAGGCAACCTCGTACTCCGTCAGGGATGTGGTGGGAGTGTGCAGGCAGGAGAACCTGACCCCTTACCCTTCCTGCCCACCCCTCCACACAGCTGAGCTCACCCAGCACAGTGGATGGGCTTCCTGTTGACAGAGCAGAGTCGCCGGGGATTTCTCATCTTTTTTATTTCTTCGCTACTTGTGATAACACAGATGTAGAGCTTAAGAGGCCTCTTACTGCCCACTGATTACTAAGAGCTCTAATCAGATAGGTTGTGGCATTTGGGTAAAAGTAGTATGGTGTGTGCAGGGTTGATCATTAACTTAAGCTGGGGCTGTATTGTTCATAACTCCTTTTCCTGTTTGGCTTTTCCTTTTATTCCCCTGGAAGCTGTGGGTATTTGTCTCACCGATCCTTCCTGGTAGGTGTTGGAAGAGAGACAGAGATGGTTATCAGACATAAAATCAAAACCAGTGTTTCAAGGACAAACCCCCCACACCACCACTGTTTTTTGAGCAATATGTTTTGGTTAGGAAGCCCACGCTGCTGGGCTGCCAAATTAATGTTTTAAAAGGCTGTGAATGGTAGGGTTGCCTCTGAGGGTCTGTGTTGTCTGGAAACATCTGCAGATGTTCCTGTCTCTGGAAATGCTTGAGATTTTTCTAAAGACCTCAAAGCAGAAGGACCCCAGTGAGATTATCAGCAGAAAAAAGACCTTTTGGAGACTGCGAGTGGGCTGGCTGGGATTTTTTTGCAGGACTGTACTTCCTTGTACCTTTACCACAGAGCCCCTGGTTAAAATATTGCTTCTTTGTTTTTTTAAACAACTTCAGGCAAACTTTCTTGAAATGCTGAAATCTTGAAATGAGAGAAGGTTTACAATTCTCCATCCCATTTTGCAGTGGGCTCTGAAGAGCTGCTGTCTCCTGTGCATTGGTCTGATAAACAGCATTAAAATTATCAGCCCATATGTGCTTAAAACTAGAGCAGCAAATACCTTTTTTCTCCAGTGTAATGGATATAATGTGTACAAAGCAAATCTACAACTTGAGTTTCCAGCCATGGTGTTTCATAGCAGCTGGTTGAATACTCTTATTTTCACCAACAAATAGAGCAAAACTCATTCCTGTCCTTAATTCTGAATGCTTGTGCCTTCGCTGAAGTGTTCTGAAGACACCCTTTGCTTTCCATGTGCACCTGGGCTGGAGCTTGAATTCAGCAGCTTGGGAAGGAACCGGAGACTGGCAAGAGTTGTTCTGCACCACCTGCTGCTGGGTTGTGTGGGATTAAGGGTGTTTTATGACAAGCAGAAGCTTTCTGGTTCAAGGACATCAGCTCATGGAGGAGGGAGGCTGGGGAGAAGAAAGGCTGTGGAGGTAAGTAATAAAATTAGGACAAGCCCCAGAGTTGATGAAGGCCGTGAGTGACACAGGAGTTCAGCCTGGGAGATGTCTGCGTAGGGTCAGCACTTCTTGGCATTGGCAACTTCATACATTTGGGCATTTCTAGGTATATTGAGGCCACAGGTTCCTCATTCGTGCATATTCCTGTTTACCCAGTACTTATCTGCCCCTCATCAACATCCCCTTCAGCCCTTTGGCCTCTCTAGCTTTACTTGCAATAAGCCACTTAGGCAGTATCCTTTTGCTCAAAACACCTTTGTTACAAGTAGGCTAACCCCAGACTGCTGAAGCAGAAATGATTTAGTCCTTTCTTTAAAACAAATGATCTTTGTCACTTATGAGCGAAGTCCTTCATTTGTTCACACGCTTCTCACAAAGCCTTAATGAGCTCCCTACTGTCCCGCTGGCTGGGGCTGTCTCCTGCCCGGGATCTCCTTGGGAGGGTCTGGGTCACACTGTTAAACTTCCAGCTTTTCGCTGGGAGTGTGCAGATCTGTTACATCTGACCGTGGCTCTTGTGGAGGCACCGAGATGGATCAGGGTAAGTTCATCCCTGGGTCCAGAATTGTCTGGAGGTGCCCAGGGTGGACTGGGACCTGTCTGTGCCCTGGTGTTATCATGTATGATGGATTTCTTCTCTCTCTATGATTTGTTTGCCAGTGTGGAGAGAACACATTTGCTCCTCTGAGCCTCTGGTTACCCTGCAGCCTCTGTTGTTACCGTGTCCTGATGGGATGCTTTGCAGAGGGCTGTTACCTGTGCCTTGGCGGACAGTCACGGGCTGCCCTGTCCTGGGTGTGCTGTCCATGTTTTGTGAGACTCCAATGGCAGGTGGGACTGCAGTAGGGTCATTTTGATTAGCAAATTACCAGTTTCCCTTTGTCAGGTCATAATCTCAGGGAGAACCTCATTTGCACAAAGGTACAGATGGGAAATGCTGTGATTAGTCTTACCTTGACCTTCTGTTAGTCTCCTGCTTGCTTTGTGTGACTTGATGCTGAATTAAAATGAACCCAGAATTGTTCATTGGGGTTTTTTTGTTTGTTTAGTTTGCTTGGGTTTTTGTAGGGCTCATTGCATAGAAGAGTTTGTCACCGCCTTTGTTTTTGTTATTGTTAGATTGGTTTGTTGTTGGTTTGTTGGGGTTTTTTTTCCCTTTATTTGCTTTGTAAAAGAGACAGCTGAATCAAAAAGCAAATGCAAAGTGGAACAGCTGCATTCCTGTGTGGTGCAAAGACCAAAAGCCAGTTAGTCTAAATAAAAATAAATAGTTTGTCAGCACCATTTCTAGCCCTCCTGTCGATTTGACACCATGAGAAGGTTGCAGAAAAGCGAAGGAGGAATATTTCTGTGCATGATGGCAAGTGGGGCTGAGAAAAACATCCACCCCAGAGGTGGGTGATGCTTTCAGAGAGCAGGGTCTGCATCGTGGAGATGGGACAGGACGGTCACCAGAGCAAAACCTTGACGCCACTGTAATCTTCCTGACTTTTTTGTCCTTAGTTCCTTCAAGTGCATCATGAAATGTTTTATGAGAGGCTCTCTAATTTGAAATTCAGCAATTATCTATTCTGGAACCACTTTAAAAGCTGTTTAAGAGCGTTTTCCCCTAAAGCACTCTGTGTTCTTGTTAGGCACTTCTCTGAGTCTGTGTTACACAGCAGAGTTTAGGATTCTGTTGGTCTTTTTATTTTAATGTGTGGTTTTCAAGGGGTTTCTGTGCTTTTAGGAAATATGAAGACCTGAGTTAACCACAGAAAATGGGCTGCCAAACTGCTTAAAGTGCTAATTCTGCTGAAATTTAGCACCCGACTTCTGCAGGGATAAACACATCTGGAATCTTTACTCTTCGGAATTGAAACTCCTGTGAAATAAAACTTTATTTAATGTGTTTCCAGTCTTAGTCAGCAAAATTTTGCAGGGTATTTATGTTGAGTTATAAACTCCTTAAATTGCATTTTAAAGTAAAGCACTGACATCTCCTTTAACCAAAAGTCGCATTAAGATGCTAAGAGAGTTGGTTAATTTGTAGCTGTGCTGAGAGTGATGTTTCAAAATGATGCACGTTGCTGTGTTTCCTTTAATTTCCTTCTTCTGAGCAGATACCATGAATAATGGGTGGTTCAAACAGTACCACTTCCCTGTTTTGATGTTAAGTAGCTCTCTAAAAACATTGCAGTTCTTAGGAACAGTTTGAAGAAGTTTCCTTCTCTGCTACTTACAAATATTCCAGTTCCTTTTGCCTCTTGGGCTGCCCTTCGTTTCAGCCTTCGTTTAAGTTAGGAGATGCTGTGCTGGTGTTAGACATCCCACAGTCTGTCAGCTTCTGTTCAAAGTGGTGTATGGTGAGTGATTAATGGAAATTATTTCAGGAATAAAGGGCTCCTGGTAAGCTGATCCCTATTCAGAGCACCAAAAGAAAAAGCGGAGTCACAAGGGATGTTGTCTCCAGGAAGAACTCGTAACATCCGCGGGGGGAAGAGTTGGGTTGGAGAGTGGTGCTGAGTTTGCAGTTTGAAATGCATCATAATTATATGTCATGGTCTGATTGGGAGAGCTTTTCCTGATGGCTCCAGAGGCTGATTGTCACTTACACCAGCAAAATGTTAAGAGTGTTTTTGTGGCTGCTGCTGGGGTAGGTGTGCTCTGTGCCCTGGGGAGCAGCCTGTCCTTAAGGGATGAGTGACCCCCACAATGTTGGGTCAGTTAACCCCAAAGTGGTGCTGTGTTTCTTCTTTGTTTAGCAGAGTTAAAGTGAATCTGAAGTTTGTATTGACCTTGGTTGTACAAAGAACTGTCCTTAGCGTTGCCTTGAATAGAAGACACAGACTCCATTAAACTCCTCCAACTTTAAAGTTTTTCTGATCCTTTGTCTTTGGTGTTTTCTCACTTGTAACTGATTAAAATTTCACGTTATTTACAGCCATGGTTAGGTTTGCATTCCCTTAATTGTGGCTTCACTGTTCCATAGAATGAGGGCAGTGGTGTATTTGCAAGGGGGAGCAAATCAATAGCCCAATTATGATCTGTATCAGCACCACAGGTAAAGCCGCCTGTGACTTCTCATTTTAAATCAAAACCTACTGAAAGAAAGCTGGCACGTGGCAGTTCCCTGTGAAACAGTTCACAAACCATCTCACATCACTGGCTACTGCTGACTGTCCTTTTTGCTGATCTAAAGAGACAGTCGTTCCTAAACTGATTTTACTGTTCCTGCTGGAAACTGTCATTCAGGGATGAAATACCCCTCGTGCACGGGGAGGATGCAGTAAAAATGAGAGAAAATGGGAAGTGCTGAGCGCAGCAGAAGTTAAAATACCGAACAAATAACTTCCTTCTATATTTTTATGACTCAAATCCAACAGCCTCTTGATGATTTTTGATGCTTTTGGTAAACAAGCATCTGCTTCTTTTTAGCGCAGAGGAAAAGGCTTATTATTCAGCATTGATTTCTTTGTGTAGAGACAGAGTGGTCCTTGTTTTGGTGCTCTATTTACAGGGGTCTGTTAATGTATTTACTGAGGGCAGGCAACAAGGCTGTGATCAGAGCCAGGCAGCTTCCCCAGCGTAACTCCTCCATCCCATGCCCTGGTTGGGGTGGTTGTGGAGCTCAGTCCTGGCACAGTTCTGCTGCAGTGGCCGTGGTTCAGGCCAGTCACTGATCTCCTGCCATCTGTAAAGTGCTGGACATACTTGGGCTAAATATAGGGGTCCCTGGCCTTGGCTGTGTCGGGAGGGACAGTGTGTTGACCTCAGGGTGTCTGCTGGGACTTGTGTTACAGTCGTATTTAAAGCAGAGGGGTCCTTCTTGTGAGGCGCTGCCAGTCAGGCCAAACATGGTCAGGTCTGTGACAGTGACATGCAGGGAGATTGGAGTGAAAACTAGTTACAAAATGTTCTGTCTTAAACCTGTTTAAGCACAACCTGGTTGTTAACCAACTGCTTGAGGGTCTGTCAGCTGTTGTTCAAGGTTTAAAAAGAAATGTGCTGTGAAGGAAGGCAAAGCTTTCAGACTTGGGTGGCAGAGGAGATTATTGTGTGGTTTAAAGATAATCAACGTGGACTGTGTTAATTTGGAGGGAAAAAGATAAGTACATGTCTATCAGAGGGTTGCTCTTCCTGAGGATAACTAATCAAAAAGCTGGGGGTTGTTTTTCTCTGATCCTTGACGCGATAGATTCTCCTTATGAAGTTTTCTCATGTCAAGTAAAGTGTTTTCAAGAACATATTTGTGAAAGCATTTTGTTGGTAGCTCAGCAGCTGGCTCACTTTGGACAGACTGAGGTAGTAGGAGGGCAGCACATGGAGGTAAAACCCTGAGGAGTGCTCTGGGTATCGCTGTCCTGCTCCATGAACCCAGTGGTATGCATTAAAAATGCCTGAGGATGTTTAAACAGTATATAACACAAGAAGAATGTCATGTAGAGCTTTAATCTGGGAATGTCTTGACTTGGAGACCTGGGAGCCTTTGGGGACTATCATGTAAAATAAATTCCTTTCATGGTCTCGCTTCCGGTCTGGGTCTCTTGCTTTGAAAAGTGCACAGAATCAAATTTCTTCTGCAAACACCGAGAGCCTGGATTTCTTAATCAGCATCCTAATTGTGTTGGCTACCCCCTTTCTAGTCCATGAACCGCCGTGCTTGGACTGCAGGAAAAATTTTGTGCATATCTTCAGTCTCAAATTCCAGAGACATCGGAGCTTTGTTTGCACAACTTGTTTTGCTGCTGCTTTTTGGAATCTTTTTCTTTCTCTCTGGATTCTCTGGGGCTGACTGGGAGGCTGAACGTGGGCCACCAACACACGTGGCTTGCTGGGACTCCCTCAGTGCTGCAGAGCCAGGGAGACAGGCAGTAAAGCTTCCTGTGCTGCGTGGAAAATGGGTCTGTTTGAGTGTGTGATACCTGACATCCATCCTTACTCAGCTCTGTTCCTCATGGCCCTGGTGACTCACGCAGCCTGCACCCAGCTTCGTATTCCTCGGAATAAATCATTACCTGATGATCTGGAGTGTCCCAGTCCACGCTGCGTTTCGGTGATACCAACAACTGAAACTCAGCTCAGCGCATCTCCCTCACCCCCTGAGCTGCCCAACCTCAGCACCAGGACGTTTGCTCCTTTCTGAGACTGCTGAGCGCTGGCAGGAGGCGATGGGGACAGACTCAGTGAGGTGACACGGGGGAAGGGGCTGTGTGAGAGTTACTGGATGAGCACGTGCTCTGCAGCAGCCGGGGGAAACCCAATCTGGAGCTGTGGGCACAGGGCTGGGGGGAAAGCAGCACTGAGCTCTGCCAGGCGGGATGGTGAGGAGACAGCTGGTGCCTGTCCTGGGGCTCAGCCTGCTGTGCCTTCACTTCAGGAGTTGGTGTTGAGCTGGGTCATCCACAGGCCAGGAGTACATGACGGGAACAGGAAACCCATGTGGACTTTGGCTTTATCAGAAACTATAAAATGTTGTCTGGCTTAAAACAAAATATGCTTTCCTTTGCCTGTAATAAATAAATCCAAGCCCTGTTGCAAGGGAATACATTTGATAGGAGCTGAAGGTCAGCTCAGCCCTGCCAAGCAAGGCTCGGGGCACCGGGAAGCAGAGGAATGCTGCAGGTGGTTGGATTGTCTCTGCACAGTGCAGCCCCAGCACAGCTGTGTGGGCTGAAAGCAGCAGCTGTTGTTGCTCCCCTTGGCTGGCAGCGAGGCAGGGAGGAGTTTCTGGCAGGGATAAGTTTCTCAGCCCAGGGCTGTCATCTTCCTTGTGGTGTACAAAGGACACCACCGCTCTCACCAGTGTACCCAGGCTGCCCAAGCTCTGACTCAAGTGGTTTCTGGAGCTCTGTTCAAGTGTTCCTGGTGACAGAGGAGCCCTGATGGCACATGTGGTGGTTTGTTCCAGTGGAGGGCTTCACTTGTAGACTGGGAAGTCGTTCAGGTGTTGAGTGGGTATCAACGCTCCCCACAGCCTGGTGGGGTGACCTGAGGGTGGTTAGATCCCATCTCTGAAACTGTGTCTGGGTGTGATTATGTTGTCCATCTGAAGTGGTTGTTCTTTGCTTGCAGACACGGCCATGCTCATCAGCATTACCTTTGGCATGTTGTGTCCTCTCTGAATTTACCAGAAATTCACTTCTTGCTTGGAGCAAGTGAAAGGAGTTAAGCCTTTGGGCGTTCAGATTCACACCCATCATCCTCACCTTTGTCTTCTAGCAAACTCTGAGTTTTTCATATTGTCTTAATCTGGCTTCAAAAGATGTCCACACTGGGGCCCAAAGCAAGGGAAAAGGCAGCTTGGTGATGGTGAGAAGGGCTCAGTGCAGAAGTTCATGTGGATGAGTAAGGGTTGGCATAGCACATCTTTCTGCGATGATGCCTGTCTGTGTCACTGCAGCTGAGTTCTCTCTCCGGAGAGCCCCACCTTGGAGCAGAGGAAGTGCCTGCAGACAGTTCCTTTCTAAAAAAAAAGAAAAAAGCACAAATGCAGATGTTGTTCAAAATGCAGTTTGCGTCAAACCTCTGAGCCCAAGTGGGTTCCCACGCTTGCTTTGTTTTTCTCCTCTGTTTCTTAAGTTGCAAAAGTGCTGACTGTGAGAGATGGCCTTTGGTAGAGAACCACTTCCCCTTTTGCTCCCTGTCCTCAGTGGTGTCACCATTGCTGAGCCCTTTTCGGTAAAGTCGTGGCCCTTGTTTTGGTCAGCACTGGGATTGTTTCTCTTGTGGTTATCAGAGAAGCCTGGACTGGTCTCTTTGTGCTGCCTGCTGACCCTGCTAATACAAATGCCAGCGTAGGGCAATCCTGAGTTATCCTTGCCTTTTCCATTTCCCTGTTGTCGTGGTGGGTTTTTTATTAGTACCTGGTGCTGTGCTTTACACAACTGTGAAGAGAACCGATGCCTTCAGCACTTCCCCGGGAGCAGAGGCTTAAACTGGAAGCCAGGCATTGCTTCCCTCTATTTAATTTGTTAATGCTGTTGGCACTTATTAAACCAGGTGCTTTAAAAAGTAAACAAGGGAAGTAGGGATGTTTGTTGAAAAACAAACTACAGTGAAGGTGAAAGAGGACACTGGAGAAGTGCGATGCTCCTGTCTGCTGGTTTCCCGGAGAAGTGCCCTGGGTTGCCAGGCTGCACGTAATCCAGCTGCACACCCAGCTGCTGTTGCACCCTTGGCTGTGGCTCTGATGCTTTTTTAACCAAGACTTTTTTTGTGGGCAGGGGAAGTGGGTGGGAGCTGGTCCTGAAGCAGGTGTGATGCCAGGCCCCCGGCCCTGCCCGCAGAGGAAGTGAAACAGTCAGTTTGGGAAGGGGAGCAGGAAGAGGGAGGGAAGTGACTTGAGGTGCTGAAAAAACCAGCAGGCTGCTTGGCCTGCCCTCCTGGAACTGCTTCCAAGCTGCTGGAGGGGAATTGCTGCTCTTGCAGGGAGTGTCCTGGCTGCTCCAGAGCTCACTCTCATGTCCCCAGCTGCCCTCTCTCCTTCCTTCCACGCCTGGCTCCATGGCCTCAGGAATGAGCCTGCTCAGGAATTGGTGCCTGCTGTGCCACTCCTGCCAGCTTTGGAATTTTGGTCTTTTTCTTGGTTTTGTGATAGAGCTGAGCTGGCAGCTGAGACGTGCACGGCAGCATCGACTGCTCGTGTTAAAGCAGAATCTTGGAGGGCTCTTGATGGAACAGCCTGGCTCAAAAATGACTGAAAGGAGCTGGGTACATGATTGTTTCACTTCCTAGTAGACTTTCTGTACCACATCTCTTCCCTCTCCTGTTTAGCTGCTGGCTCTGCAGACAGGGGCTGCCTTTCCCTGCCCATGTGAGCAGAGTTGGGTAGAGCAGGGTCCCGGCTGACATCCTTTGGTCTGCGTTGACACTTCCCATTTTGAGGGCTTGGACTGCTGATGCTCCCAGTGAGTCGACACCAGGGTTAACTTGTGTCATTCCTTACTGTCAGACTTGCCCGCCTGCCAGCTTTCATCAGTGTTTCTGCTTTCCTTTCATTTGCCTTTTGTCTTACCAGCCGCTAGAGGGGAAGGGTATGTCCTGCAGGTGGGTTGGAAACTGGAAACTCTTCCTGATGGAGCCCAGTTCTGCCAAGCAGAATGTTTGCAGAGCTTGTGCCGGGTGGTGGTTGTGTCCCAAGAGATGTGCTTTGGGAAAGCCTCTTTCACTCGGGAGTTGGAAGTGTCTGTGGTAACTGCACAACTGTCTTGTCATGGGGAGCTACAGCTGGAGCTGGGGTTGGCATTTAAATCCCAGAATAGTCCCTGGGCTCTGTCAGAATGCTGCTTCAGAGCACTTCCCTACAGGGTTCTGCTTAATGCAGACATGTCTGCAGCTGACAAATCGTGCTTGCATTTCTGTAAATAATACTGTTATTGAAGTGTGAAGTACCTTGAAATCTCCATTTCCCCTGCCATCAGTTTAATCTCCTGGTTTCTTCTAAAGGCAAAGGAGAACAGGGCAGGAGTTCATGAGCTCCCTGCAGTGCCTGTGTGCCCTGGGCATGGCTGTGAGCAGGTGATAGCTACAAGAGGGTTTTGCTCCTCACTCCACTGACCCGTTCCTGTGCATTGTGCAGAGGGACATGGTGGAAGGACTTCTCCTGCCAAGCCTGTCAGGGAATGGTGCCAACTCTCTGGTTGTGCTACTTGGCAAGTGCCCGATGGAGGGCTGGGCTGGACAGGACAGAGCCTGCTGTAAGGGAGCTGCTCTGATGCATAAGTAGAGCTGACTTTTCAAAAGTCATCCTCAGCCTTGCAGTAACTTCATTAAGAGTTTGTTAGGGTAAAACATCTCCAGAAACTGCTCAGGTGCCTCCTTGCTTTGCTTGTATTCTTTTAAAGGTTTTCTCTCTTTATGAAACTCTTTCAAAAGAAAACTACGAGGTTCCTTTCTGAATGTTTTACGCTGAGATCTGAGAATTTCTCTTTGTAACTGTGTGGTGGTGCAGACTCACCTGTGTCCTGCCTGGCAGGGCAGCTCCCCAGCTGCTCTGATGGAAGGTGCCAGCCAGGGGGATCGTGGCAAAGCTTCCAATGTGTTATCATATCACTTTGGCATTGTCGCTAAACCAGTAACACTTTCTCTTTTGTGTCTTCAAACCAGTTTATTTGGTGTTTGCATGTTGTGAACGGAGTTGTGCAGGGCAGCAGCTGAGGAGGGAAGTACTGTAAGTTCTGTGTGGATCCCATTTTGTAGCATAATGAGAATTTAGCTTGAACCATGCAGAGTTTCCCTCGTGCACGAGGAGCTCTGCCCCTGGGCAGCAGATCAGGGCACAGGAATCACTTCTGTTTCCTGCTGTTGCTGCTGGTTAGAAATGAAGTCTTTTGTGCTTTTTTGTGTGAAAGGCTTTAAATAGTTCTGATGATGTGACTTGTACAATTTAGACAAAATCTTTTCTGCCTGGGAGTAAAATCGGTACAAGTGGTGATTTCCGTAGGAAATCTTGCTTAAATCTTCTGCTTGTGTTGGTTCTCTTCCCAGTGAGCAGGGAATTACAAAGAGCACATCACCGGTGGCCTTGAGGCTGTAGCTTCACTGCAGAGGTGAACAGGCTCAAAATGGAACAAGAGCTTATTTTCCCCCCAGCTGTAGTGCTGAGGATTGCTTATAGATTTAATAACTCCTTATAGGTATGTCCCAAGCAAGTCTTCTCCAGAAGAAAGTGCTGTGCAGTACGGAGGACTGATGATGAGCCTGGTGTGCTGATAAAACACAGCTCAGCTTGGTTACCTCTGCCAAGTTGGCTCCTTGTCTTCTGCTGTCCTGGACTCGACTTCTCCCCTAACCACACTGAGTGTCTTTTAACACCCAGCCTGTTCCAGATTGTTTCAAAGAGCACCGAAGCTCCCGTAGACTCTGGCAAACCAGATTTTGTCAAGTATTTCAAAGCCCAAGTTACTCTTGGGAGCCATTGAGCTGTCAGCAGGGTGAAATCAGTCGTGGATGGCAGCAGGGCTTTGCTGTCCTGGTGAGCACAGTCCCTCGTCGAGAGGATTGTTTTGAGCCCTAATTGCCCTTTTCACACACATCTTTCCTATTTTTTGTGCTGCATTCCACTGTGTGTCTGGCGTTAGGAGTTCAGGGCGGGTGGTACTGAGGGTGTGCAGTGCCTTCAGCTGCACACTGAGTGTCCCCAGAGCTGGAATGTGGCAGTAGGACCAAGGCTCTTGTCTCCATGGATCTGATGGCCATCTCCTGCCCTCCCTGTTCCACAAGAATGGTCTGCTTTGCCACATTCTGCAGCTCTTCCAACCCTCTCTATGGGCAATTGCATTCCCTTTCCCTAGTCTTGCCAAGTCAAACTTACTGCTTGTGGTTAATGGCCCAAACCAAGGCTCTCCTGGCCTCCTGGAAGGATGCACCTGCTGGAATCTCTTCAGTCCTGCCGCTGAAGAGGCAGGTGGCTGAGAGCTGGTGATAAGGGAAAGTGATGGAATTGAGAAGATTTTTAACTTTCCAGCCCTCTAGCTACATGCTACTTTATACACTAAGAATAATTACTAATTCCACCTTCTGGGGGAACCTCAGGCACAGGCTAAAGGATTGCTAATATTAGTTGTTGGGTTTGCTGATAAAATTAACTATGAGAAAACTGTCTGTGGGTGCTGAATTCCTTCCCATTCCTGTGCAGCCTTTTAGCAGTTTTCTTCTATGGTGAGGTTATAAAGGGAGGAGAATTTATTTTTATCAGTAATAATACTATTACAGTATTTTCATAAGTGTCTTCAGGATAACTCAGTGTTTCTCCTGTTCAGGTTGTAAGAAACTATATAGCTTAAGAGTTTTCAGAGGATTTATTTGTCACCTAAGGCTAGAAATGCACAATCATTTTATTTAATATGGGGAAGGTCTGAGGAAACATCTGTGCTCAGGGTGCCCAGTGAATTTATTGGGGTTTGGGTTTAATTTTAATACAGGTAAAGATCTCTGATCCGCTTTAACTTGGAATAAGCATTTTTCTCCTTTTTGAAATTCTGGGGTTTTTAAGCATCCAGGGCATGTTTGACATGTTCAACTCTTTAGGAAAAAAAAAAAAAGTCCTGGGAGAAACTCTGTCAGTAAGGAATGCTGAGTGTATGACAGACAGCACGGTCCAAACATTGGGATGTGCTGCAGGCTCGAGAAAGGTCTTTCTGACTCTGTGCATCTGCTTTGCTGGAGCTTGGAAAACTTCTTTTCTCCTTTTTTTTTATATCCCCAGCAGCAAAATGGAGAGGTGCCCAGAAATGTGCTTGAGCTTCAGAGGGAAATCCAACTTTTTAACACAAGCTTTTGCAATTCTTGTGCCTGTAAAAATGTAGTCGGCAAAACCTTTGCTGAAGCATCGACCCCAAATAATGAAAATACATGGCAGGGATTTTTTACTCTATTAATAATTTCTGAGTCCTCGTCTCTTAAATGAAGAGAATAAATAATTAGGTTTGGTATTTGTTTAAGCAGGGAAAGGAACTAAGAAGTTCCTAGAAGGATAAGCAAACATCTTTTTCAAGGCACGGAGCTGCTGGGATGCACAATGCCAGGGACTCTCCCATCCTGTCCTACCGTGTTCGTCAACCATCCTGTTGACTACGGAATTGTTTCTGGCTCTCTTCAAAGCCTGTATGAGTGTCTTATCAATTCTGAGAAAAGCAGGAACCCTCGAGTATGCAACAGGATGGCTGAATTGCAAAATCTGGAGTGTGCCTTGTTTTTTCCACAAACCACAGCATCTCTAAGAAAGCTCCTGGAAGATGTACTTGAAATAGCAGCTGTTCCTCAGAACCTGAGAATTCCTTATTCACCCTTTTTGCAAACTTCTCTCCTCATGTGACTTCAGAAAGGGCAAAGTCAGGGCAGTAAGTGGTGTCTGATTTCAGCAGCATTACAGTTTTCCTTTCAATTTATAAGTCTTTGAGAGCTAATTATCATGCAATTCATAGGCAGTAGTTTCATGATTTCTTAATCTGTTATGCACACTCATTTTCTTTTGGCTAACTGCTGAAGGGAGACATTTGTTTCTGCAGGGCATCAGCTGTGTCTGAACCACAAAGCTCATGGTGAACAGAGTCCATAATTACCCAGAACGCGTGGGCTCGCTCTATTCATCACCGTTTAGAAATGTGGATCTCTCATCTTGACTTTCAAATCAAAAATGTAGCCATGGGTTAATCCCCCCTGCCTGCTCAGGTTCCACCTCTGCAGGCAGAGTGGCACCAGGTATATGTTCTGGTTTTCAGTGCTTCTCTGTTTGTGTTGTTCTCAGTTATGCTTTAAAAGTTTGCAGTACCTACATGGGGGGGAAAGTTCTTTACCAACAGAGTCATTTGGTCTAAATCACTTCCTCACAAAAGAACAGGGCATGCATTCAGTGCCTTGAACCTCTGTTGTTCATTGTGTTTTTCCTTTTAAAGACATGACAGCTTTCCTCATTCCCTGTTTGTCTCTCCCCTTGCAGCATCAGCGAAAGCTTCCTCACTGTGAAAGGTGCCGCTCTCTTCCTGCCACGGGGAAATGGGTCATCCACTCCCAGGATCAGTCACAGGCGCAACAAACATGCAGGTAAGGTGTTGGATCGATGGCTGGGGCTTGTCTGCTCCCTCTTGTTTGAGCCCACCGTTCTTGAGTTCATTCTTGCCTCGGGACACACATTTCTGTCTGCCCCACCTGTGTATTAAAGCCTGACCTGCCATTCTTAAGGCTGTGCTATTTAATGCTGGTAAGATGGAAAGGTTTCAGAAATCCTGTTTATCCTTCAAAAACAAAGAGGCATATCAAGGCATTGTGGAGGCTTCAGAATAACTGCCCCCCCAAAATATCCCCCAAAATATCCCTCTGTGTGAGAGAGGGATGGGAGGATTGCCATCCAAACCTTCATTCATTGCACTGGGAAACCTGAGGTTGTGATAGGGGATGAGTGATTGTTCTTCCTAATATGGAAGTAACCGGTTATGATGGAAGAAAGGGAGGAAACCTCTGAGCAAAGTCAGTGTGACTTCTCAGAGGCATAAACAGGGTGAGTAATATGGTCGGTTATAATTCCACCTCCTTTATCTGCTCTAAGTTTGATTGTGGTTTTGCTTTCAATCTCTTCGAAAAGTCGGTCTGAATCAGGGAACTCAAACGTTTCAGGGTAAGTTGTTTTTCATTGGCTATGATTGTTAATCTGTGATGGTCTTCCACAGGGATCAGGTAGTGTGGGGGTTTTTCCTTCCCTTCCTGCAATTGGCAGGAAAACATTGAGACCTTCAGACTTTATCATATGGGACAGAGATAGAAACAGAGAGACAGAAATCAACATGTGACTTCTGCCCAGGAAGTGACCAGCAAAACGTGATTTGGTTTGATTCCAGGTGTAAATCACTTTGTACTTTGATACCATCAAACTTGTCATCCGGGTCTGCATCTGTCAGAGTGATGATTGGTCACCTCAAAATCTGTTTACACATGTATTTATAGAAAAAGTTGAAGTCACAAGGCAGTTAATTACATACTTCCACTCAAAAATAGTACAAGTGGTACCCAAATTGCTTTGCTGAGATGCATTAATTACCAGTTGTCAAAAGAAAATGTTCTGAAACTTAATTTAAAGCTGGCCTTTCTGGTCAAGAATGAAGTGAAATTGTCTTTAGCATGAAAGTAGTCACAGCCTTTTAAAGTTTCCCTTGGCCTGTCGTGGTTTTTAATCTCTCCAAAACCCATTGCTGGAGCCCAGGTCTCCCCCTGGCAGCTGCTCCCTTGGCTTTCCCTGACCAAGGAGATCTGCTGGATGGTTTTCCTTGTGACCCTCTGCAAGGCAGCACAAACAGCTGTTGAATCTCTCTCCTTGCTTCATCTACTTGCTCCAGATGACTTGCATGAGGTCTGGATGCCTTGGTGGAAAATCAGCCCAGAGCTCTTGGAAGCCAGATTGCCAAGAAAGCAAATCCGGTGTGTTGTAATTGCTGCCAGCAAGATGTTTGGTACTGGGGAGGCTGACTTGCCTAAGGGGTGGGATTTTTGTTCCTAGAAGACATATTTCATTCCTGTCTTACCAGAGAGTGAGATTTAATGAGGCATCAGGACTATCCTTTCCTCAGTTTCCCTGCTTGTGAAGTGATGGGAATGCTGCAGGGGCTTTTTATGGTGCTTGGAGATTTCACTGAAGAGGATCCTTTCACTCAATGTGCACCAGCTTTCTTTTCTGTGACTTCTTCTGATATCAACAGACCAAGACACCAAGGGTGTCACCTTGCTGAGCAAAACATCTGTGCCACCAAAATTAAATCAGTGATGTAGAGAGCGTGGCTCTGAGAGGTGAACCAGCTGCTGGCAGTGAGCTGGCACAGTGTGTGCAGCTGCCTCCTTTCTGCTACAACACTGATAATCCCTGCTCAGCTTCCATTCCCATGACTTGTCTTGGGCACACAGAATTAGAAGGGGGTAGAGAGCGGGCATAACTTTCCAGGATGGAATTGCTGCCTATGGATGTCGTAGGATTTCAAGTGGCTCCAAGAGCTTTTTCTAGGAAGGTTGACTAACCTTTGTTAACCTGCTTTTTTATTAATTTGTGCTAGAATGCAGTGGGAAGAGTAAATGGGTAACAGGAAATAATTAATTCTCGCACCCATTTTTTTAATCACACCCCCAGCAACGGGAATCGTTGGCAGATTGACTAGATACAGTGCCAGCTGTCCATGCTCCTCTCGCTGGGTGGTCCTGTGCCACCTGGAAAACTCTTCTGTGGGATGGTGGGCTTGCTTTTCCACAACAAACAGGACTGGAGGAGGCCAGAAAAGGATGTAACTTCCCTGGGGCTTTTGCCATCTCTGGAATACTGTGAATCACTTTTCAGATCCCGCTCTCTGATGATTTGCACCTATCCTGCCAGCTCAGGGAAACAAAAGCATCTGCTCTGTGCAGGACAATGTGATAGGAAGCAGCAGCCCTGCCATGAGTGCCAGCAAAGCTGACAGCTCTTCACAGGACAGGATATGGTATCTTTGTGCTGATTCTGGCATGTTAAAACCTTTCCTTTGGTTTTTCTTAATCCAGGAAGCTTACAAAATGCCTTGTGTGTTTGGGGCTGAAAATACTGCGAGTTGATTAAAGCTGGCCAAGGAAGCAATCCTTTGCTTTCCAGCTCTGGAGCTCCCGAGGCTGGCAGGGGAACAGGCAGGCGTGTGGTAAACTTTTTGAGGATGAGGAATAATGGAGCTCCTTGGCAGAAAGGGTTGTCGTAGAAACTTCCTTTCTTTTTTAAGTACTATTGAGGTAATCTAGTAGTCCTTTTGATGTTTTTTTCTAAACTCTGGAAACTCTGGCTCTTAAACTGGTTCCTGAATTACTGGCAGCAGTAGGTGAGAACTGTTACATTTTGAGGAGGGAAAAGCTGAGGTGAAGCATCTTTTATTTCAAGCTGCCTAAGATATGTAGATGCTTATTGAGGCAAATTCTTGCTGGGCTCTTCCAGGCTGTGGGCAGGAGGTGCAGAGGGACCTTTGCCTGTTGAGTCGACTCTTCTCAGCCATTCCCACTGTGGGAGCAGCTGAAACTTGCTGGAACTGAACAGTGTTGCCAGGATTTTGCACTGGTGATGATGTGGGGAGATCCTGTCACTGCACCCCTGGGAGGACGAGGATCTGATGGATGAGTTGGCCTTTCTGGAGTTAGATATCTCCATAAAATAATTGCTGTGTAGGGAGGCACATGCCAGCCACTCCAGCACTGGGAACAATGTCCTTGGACAGGAAGCAGCTTCAGCCACTGATACTTTGTGTGTGACTTCCCCAGCACTGCAGAGTGCCTCAGTTTATCCCCCCCTCAGGTTAAAAATGCAATCCCAGAGCATTGACTCATTCTCCATATGCTGAAATGTGTTTCAAGGAGGAAGGAAGAGGAGAGCAGGGAATGCTGTGTCCTGTGTAGCCCTCTCCACACTAACTTGCCTCTGTCCCATCCAGAGAGGGGCTGCAGCAGCCCTTCAGCCCTGCTCTTCCACCAGCTCTAAAAATCACTTGGAAACTGGGTCCAGTGCTCTGGCTGGGCAGCCTTCCTTGTCTTTCCCTTTTGTGCTACTTCTGGATGCTGCTGTTTCCTTATTTCTGGAAGATTGTGAAATAGCATGGAATCTAGGATCACTGATGAATTGGTGAGGGAGGTGAGGGTGATTAACCAACCTTCCTAGAAAATGCTCTCGTAACCACTCCTGCTGAATGTTTGCTCCAACTTCATGCTGGTCCCTGAAGTGTTGCCTAAACTCAGCTTCCCAGCTGTGGGGGAGTGGGAGAGGGTGGGAGAGTAAAGAATCCTCTTCTTGCTAATCTGTGCCACCCACCTGGCAGCTTTGCACTCTCCTTTCTGGGAATGCAGATGAATTTTCCATGTAACGATTGCACAAAGAGCCCCTTGCAGGAGGTGTTGCTGCTGACTGACACTTGGGGTGATGTTGGCTCTCCACGGGCTGGGCAATAGTGCTGAGGAGTCAGTCCAGCAGTGCTGGCAGAAAGGTATCTCAGTTGTCCTTCAAATGCTTCGTGTTTTAGGAACTTGGCTCTTTTTAAGAAGACTTTCAACTTACAGTATGACTGTGATTTTATTTTTGCTTTCCTCAACCTCACCAGTTAAAGTGTCGCAGGTGTTTTTAAGGACAAAATTGTAGGTGTTTGGTTTTTCAGGTGGCAGTTCGTAGCTGCTTTTGGGAGGGGTTGATGGGCAACCATATCGTGGGCATGTGCTGCTATAAGGTGGGGCTGAATCTCGCTTCAAAAGGGACACTTTTGCCTGAGTAGCAGTTCTGCACAGTGTAGAAGTGGAAGATTTCTGATTTGAAGAACGTGGTAGAACGAAATGTTGAACAACAGGGAGGGATCCATTTCTACTTAGTTTGCCTTGTCTTTTAAAGGAACAAAGAATACTGAAACTCTGTTTATTTCCGTGAAAAAAGATAACAGGATTTAGCGGGAGAGAGCATGGTAAGAGGGGAACAGGTGAGCACACTGAGAAAGGAGCAGCTGACTAAGAGATGACAAAACTCCGTCTGAGTAGGTGGGAGTGACAGTGCTCGGTGACTGTGTCAGGTTTCCTGGCGGACCTTTACTCTGGCTGGACAACCAGGAACTTGTATGTGATTTAAAACTACGTATCTGTGTGCACTCACCTTTTCCTCTGGCCCGCAGGGGATCTCCAGCAGCACCTGCAGGCCATGTTCATCCTGCTCCGCCCAGAAGACAACATCAGACTGGTAGGTTTGGCTTTGTGCTTATCTGCTCTGAACCGATACAAAGGTTAAGCACCACTTGACAAATACACCTGTGTAACTCATGAAAGCAGTGGTGTGTGTATGTTTGCGTGGTTTCACCTGCAGGTTTGGGGAGTCTCTGCAACCACAGAGGTAGGAAAGCATCTAATTATGAAAGGCCTGCTGGTTTGGCTGTTCTGTGAGACAAATTGTATGGCTAGAGGATTGTCTTTGAACCAAGTGCCGAGGTACTTATGCACTCAAAAAGTATCACAATAATTGTCAGAGAAGATGGGTAAATTATCTTGGTGTCCTATTTAAATCAAGAGTAGGTGACTTATGTCTGACCAGCAGGAGCACCTGCCCTCTTGCAGTAGTTCAGCTGTGTTCCTCGCTCTTCTCTCCTGACCATGACTTGTGTGGAAGGAGCGTGTAGGATCCCCATGCAGCCATGCAACTGTATTGAACTTCATCTTCCTGCTTCTCTGGGCTGTTGCCTCCTGTAATATTGCCATGAAAATTAGACATTGTTGTTCACAGCACTGACCTGCAGTCCTGAAGACCTCCAGAAGCCAAACATGAGCAGTGAGGAATTTGCCTGGGACATGTTGAAGTGCTCTACAAGACCAGGCATGACTGCAGTGTGTCTGCACCTCTCATCACTCAGTAGCCTGGAGTGAGTTTCCTGTGTTGTCTTGATGCATCTTAGCAACGTCTGGCCAAAGATAGACTGCCAGCATCACAACTATTTTTCTGACACCTCTGTTTCGCTGAATCCTCTTGAGCTGTGCTGGAGATGGACTTGATTGTATGAGTATAGCCAGGAGACAGCCCAGATTGCTGTGGAATGCTTTAACTTCCAAAACGACCACCGAAAATAATTTGCCATAAGCAAGTTAAAGGTCTTGCTCCTCAACTTTTTCAGGCACACCTTGCTGTCAACTAAAATTTCAGGGAAAGTGATGGGAATGGGGGTTCTCAATGCTTTTCAGAATCTGAGCTGGGGTTAGAACATTGGAAGCTATTGAACAAGGCATTGTTCAGCAATATCACTGGCTACATTGTGTGATTGGGGACAAATTAGCCTTAACAGCTGAATAAGGACTTTGTGGGCTGAGACATAAACCCTTTTGTTCAGAGCTACATTTGGAATGCTGAAATCTTGCATGAGGTTAAGTTCGATAGTCTACTTGAATTTAATTGATTCTTGACGAACGAAGGGTGTGCAGAGCTGCAATGGACTCTTACAGAACAGTAGATACAAATAAGATTTGAAATATAAACAGTACTGAGAGAAATGCATTCTCTTCATTTTGTTGGCTGCTGTCATTCAGAGGGCAGCAGAGGAATCTAATCTTCTGAAAACCTGCACTTAAAATTAGGAACAACTCTTGTTTCTGTTGGAGCTCTTGGCAGAGGTTTTCAGCCTTCCATGAGAGCAGGATTAGAGCAATGGTACCAGGGTAAGATCACTAGAAAGGAGGAAAAGAAGAATACAGAGTGATTGAATGTGTTCCTCCATCTTGGCAGAGCTGGGACTTGAAAGTTAGAGCAGTATTTTTGTCTTCATGTATCTTGATGAGAAATGTGTTCTTGTATGAAACACTGATGGAGCATGAAAAGGATGGAAGGTCAGTATGAGCTTTCTTTAAGTTGCTGTTGGTAAGGGCTGGTGAAATACCACATCATACTTAGCTCTGTGCTAAGGGTGTAAATGTTGAACCCAGAAAGCCACACTAAGCTGTGCCCTGCATCTCTTAGTGGCCTCTGAAAATCCCACCCCACCAACGTGGAGCAACATGACCTTTGTTCACTGTTTGTCTCGCCGTGTTCTGAAGGGTCTTTAAGACCTCCCGGTACTGCCAGCCAAATTGGCTTAGCTGAGCAGAGTAAGTTAGATTATATTAATCTTCTTGCTGGTGTACTGTCCTCAAGAGAAGCTGAACAGAACTTGTGTGTGGATGTCCTGGACATGAGACAGTCTGTCTGCTCCCATTTTTAGGTGAGTCTGTGTCTGAGGTTTGGTTCCTAATGTTGATAACAACTTTAACCACCAAGACCTTGGTGATTACTTGCTCTTCTAGGTTGAAGAGCACCTTTCTGTCTTCCCACAAGTGGTTAGTTGTAGAAACGTCTGTCTTGGGCAGAATTCACACCTTGAAGGACTGACCACTTTGATCCTCCGTGTTTCCGACGGAATCCCAATGACTCAAGAAGCAAGAAGGAAAATAAGGCTGGTTTTAGCATGACTTATCCTAAGGAGATGGGGTGGGGCACAGTCTGGCTGTATGGAGCACGGCTGTCTGCTGGCATCAGCATTTGGGCAGTCTCTGTTGGTCTTTGGTCCCATTGGACAAGTCTAGAAGATTCCACCAACACTGTCTACTGCCTGCACTTGCTGTTCTGCCCCATCACGAGAGCTGCTGCTCCCTGCAATTCCACTGGGAAGCTTTCCCTGCCACGCTGAGCATTCCCTGGGATAGCAGGCGTTCTGTAGCTGCTGGGAACTGTTCTAACCTTTGTTGTACACTCCACCACATCTTGTGGTCAAGACTTCTTGGTTAGTGGTCAGGAGAGGTGTGAGGAGGTCAGAGGGGGCTTCCTCTAAGCTAGGACCTTAAGTTGGAAGGAACTAAAGGAGAGTATTAGGAAAAGCAGCCTGCTCCTGAGTGAACTTCTGAGCTTTTTTTAAGGGATAAGATGATTGTTCAAACTGGAGACTCTGAGCTGTGACCTCCTGTGGGCTGCAAAGAGGCGTGTACATGAGCAGTGGGTCAAGCGGGCTGCTGGTATTTGAGGAATTTGGATTCAGTTTGTGAAGGGTGTCAAAATACCGCTTCAAACTTCAGCCACTGGGTCACAAGGAATTAAGCAACTGGGTCCTGTTGCAGCAGGCAGGGATCTGTCCACAGCACAGGGCAAGGCTGGACTGGGACAGCTCCTCCTCAGCCGTGTTTGCTCTCTGCAGGCTCTGCTCAAAGTTCAAGGAGCAGTTTGACAATATGGTAAACACTGAGGCCAGGCAGCATCTTGGGGTTGGATTGAGCCATCCGAACTTAAGGTTCAATATACACAATTAAGACACTTCCTTTCTAGGGATGTCCTAGTTTCTCTAGTTGGAATCCTGTCACCTGTCACTAAAATAACTGTAAATGGCTTGGAAAAAGAGTCCAGAATTGTTGCAAGTAAAGGCTGCTTGCTGGAGGTGTTTATAGGCAGTGCAGGGTTCCCTTTCCCAGGCTCCTGACTAACCACCAATTCTTTCTGTAAGAAAGTTCCTTGTGGCTTCTGGAGGAGCAGTGTAGCTCAGTGCAGCTTTCCAGAAGCTTCAGTGTTGGTCTGACATTCACAGCTGAAGCTCCACAGCTACTCTGAATGCTGTCAATAGTATTTGATTTGGGGGAGCTTGGGCTGAACTCCAGTCCTGCTAGGGCTCTCTTCTGGGGTAAATGTGGTTGTGGAAGGAGCAATGAGGCACAGTGACTTTGACCTTTTCTGGGCAATCTCTATCCAGTGATGGACACATCTTTTCCTGCCAGGTGTAAGGCAGTAAGGTTGCATCTGCACCAGGGAAGTTGCTAGAAGAATTCAAAGGACCTGGAAACCACACACGAATTAGATCCTGGTTGTCTGTCCAGCTGTTTTGGAAGGTGGTGGAAAGAGTCTCATTGGAGCTATTGTACACACTACACGACAGTTTGAAGGAAAACGTTAGTTCTTCTGGCAAAACCCTTTGAGAGGTGAAGGATACATTCAACACCCATCTGCCTTTCCTGAACAAAGCTCACTGGCTGGGACCAGACAGGGCTGTAGGTTGTTCAAAACAGCCCTGGTGGGGCAGAGCAGGCCTGGACCCACATGTGCAGAGGGCACCAGGAGCTCTCCAGCTGTTGAGGAAGGCACTGTGTGAGAGTGAGGCACTTTCTACCCAGCTGAGGAGTGTGGGATGTCTGAACGAGTCCAGACTGCATCACTGCTTTGGCACCTGTCACTCAGCATGAAAAAGTGGCTTGTCGAGGTAATAATGTGTGTTTTGCTGACTGCACTGCTCATCTCTCCCTTTCTTTTTTCAGGCTGTAAGACTGGAAAGCACCTACCAGAACCGCACTAGATACATGGTAGTGGTGTCCACCAACGGCAGACAGGACACCGAGGAGAGCATTGTCCTAGGAATGGATTTCTCTTCCAATGACAGGTACTCAGAGCGTCCAGGTGGGGGAAGTCTTTGTGTTCACCCACACATGGAGTTAAGTGTAGAAATCACTGTCTGGTGTCCATGTTTTCTGAGGATAGACTGCTTCAAGTTTTCCTCTCTTGAGATCCAGAATTCCCTTTTTATTTCTTATTAGGAGGTGGCGAGTGGGAAGGCAACAGTGCTGGTCAGCATTTCCTTCACTCCTCCAAGCCTCAGGCCTGTGGGAGAGCATTCAGTGCCCTTAAATGCCATTTAGGTCCTTAAACCCTGCGTCTGCACAACAGGGACAGGGACATTTACATGTGAAGAAATTAAAAAATGCAATTAGAGAAACTGGACCTCGAGGTTCAGAGAGCAGGTAATAAGAAAGTGACTGTCAGGCAGCCCCTTGCCAAGGACGTGGCACAAAGGGACCTGATGGGAATGTCAGGATTGGTGATGGCAGATCTTGCACAACGTGTGCTCTCCTCAGGGTCATCAGGGTTTCGTGCTTCTGCTTCATTTATTTAAATTCCTGCTGACCTTTCCACAAGGCTGCAGAATGAGGCTGGGAAGCGGCTTTTGCTGCTGAAGGGACTGTAAGCCAGGAGACAGCACCCCAGCAGCTTCAGGGGCTGAAGCTTCACATTTAGAAGGGGATATTGGCCACTTTGAAGAGGGCATGGAAGTACACGAGCTGTAAGTAAATCTTGGCCTACATGGGGAAGAGAATCACCTCATATTTAAGTAATTTTCATACTTATGCTTACTTCTAGCACAACTACTACAGGAACAAGTCTTGACTTTTGACACTAGTTGTAATAAACTATTCCAGGTAGTTAGCAGGGTTACTAGAAAACATTTCTGAACTATCTGGCTAAGAAGTTGCCTTCCAAGCAGCCTGCTGGTCACAGCAGCCACCATTCTTAGTCTCAGGTGGCTTGGTTGGGATGCTTAGCCTTGGTGATTCTTGCTAAAACAGGGAAGGAGGTTGGTGCTGCCCCAGGCTCCTGTGTCCCTGCACATGTGGGCACAGCTGTGGCCCAGAGATGCTCTTGCTGTGGCATAAGAATAACTTGCCCTTGCACAGTTTGCTGTGAGCTTGGACCTCACTGTTGGCTGTGATGCACCAGCACAGCCACCTTTGATAATTGAGAGCTCACTGGTATTCAGTGTCTAACAACATACTGGGGTCGTTTTAGCTTTCTGCTAGAGTTACTGGGGTTCTGGATGGTCACTGATACGCCCTCCCTGAGCCCACTCGGTATTTATAACCCAATGTAGACTTGTTGCTATGGTCTCTGATAAGCGCTTGCTGAACAGTATCACTAAAAATACCCCAGCCACCTTGGGAAGGCTTTTAAAAACACATCTTTCCATGAGCTCATCTCATGTTGTCAACAGAAATAGCCGCGTGCCGCAGTGTCTCCTTGTGCGGGGCACTGGGCGCTCCAAGGCGTGTGCACTGCCAGGGCTCCGGGTCTCCTGACCCTCCAAATCCTGCACTCGCCCTCTTCCCCCACTTCCTCAGGAGCTGGACACTGTCGGGGGCATTGGAGCTGGTGGAAATCTGAGAGCACCTAGTGCAAAGCATAGGAGCAGGAGGCTGTTGAATTCAGCTCTTCTTCAAGGTGCTGCTTTGATTGTGGAGCAATTTTGCAGAGATTTATGAGGTTCAGAGGAGGAGCAGGTACCTATCGTGCTGCCAGTCACCCTGTGATTGCACTGCCCCCAGTTCCCAGCAGCTGTGACCAAGGAACAAACAAGAAAACAAAGTTGTAGATTGCAAAATCAGAGCAAGAACCAAACCACTTGAGCCTGAGAGGAACTAATCTGTAAAGAAAGCCTTGAGCTGCCCAAAGACTGTGAGCCCCCTCTGACCTGCTGCACAAAGCTCAGTGCTCTTGGATCTTGTTTGCTCTTCTCCTGCACATGTGTTAACCCTTTAAGCTTGTTTAAAGGATACTGTTGTATCCTGAATATGGTTAGTGATTCTTGCCAGGCCCTTGTAGAACAGCACTGGCACTGTTTGTCCCTGAAGAAACAGTGGGATTTTTCCTTTTTGATACACAACTATTGCCCTGAAATTCTAATGACAGCATGGTACTGTAGTAGATTGACTGACCTCCTCTTTCTTCCTGCAGTAGCACTTGTACAATGGGCTTGGTGCTGCCCCTGTGGAGTGACACCTTGATCCACCTGGATGGGGATGGGTGAGTGTCTTTTGTCTGTTCTGTGTGAGGGGGCTTGCAGCATGATGTATGGGGAAGGATTCCAGTGATTGCAGAGCCCTTTACAGGTCCAGCAGACCTCCTCTGTTGACCCATGTTGGGTTAGCAGGCTCAAAGGCCCTAAATCACAGTTGTGGTGGCAGGGAACACCAATAATTGACTTATCTGTGAATAAAAACATGCACTGAGACAGTGGCTTATGTGTGTGTTTAAGCTGGAGTAAAGGAGCTTTTACTGGCGAGTGGGTGTGTAGTGAAAGCTCCTTAAAGGGATCCTATTATGTGTTCCTCCATCACGCTTGCAGCAGGCAGAGCTCAGCCAAACATAAAACAAGAATGATGTTCTCTGCCAAATAGACACCTGACTTGCAGACTCCTGTTTGTGCCAGTTACACAGGCTGTCCAGTGCAGTGCGTGGAATGACTTTTCTTTCCTTGGTAGCTGCCCCAGGATCACTTAAGCTGGACTCTGTTGCTCCCAGCTGTGGCACTGAATTTGTGTTGCCAAGGTAAACAGCACAGCCCAGCACTGTCCCCCACTATCTTAGTTTCATTCCCAAACAGCAGCTGCTTAAAAAAGTTACCTTAGAGCTTTTAGTGTGCTACGTATTTGGATCTTTTTGCTAGCTGAACTCAGCAGTGTATGTGTAGGGCTAGACCTTCGCTGTTCTAATGTGCTACAATCACTTATTAACTAACAAGTGACTCTGGGGACACATTTTTACTGTGTCTTTTTTCTTCTCACCAGAGGGTTCAGCGTATCAACAGATAACAGGGTGCACATATTCAAGCCCGTGTCTGTACAGGCCATGTGGTAAGTCCTGATCCTGTAAGTTGTCCAGCAATCCTTTTTCCAGGTGTTTTGCCTGCTTGAGCTCCTAAAAGGCAGGTGCTGCTTTACGTTACTGGTTTCTTGAGACCTACTTGAGCAGCCAGAAATTTCCTTCAGAGGCAGGGAAGGAAGTTTGATACCAAAGGCAAAAACCCCTGGGAGTGCTGGTATACAGCAGCTGGGGGCAGGAGGGAATAGGGTAATTCTCCTTGAAAAGGGCTGCTGCTTTGAATCTCCCCAAAGTAAAATTGCTTTGAGTGTATGCGTGAAATATTTTGAGACATGTTCCATGTGATAGCAAGAGGGGCAGAGAAGCTGCATGCATTTTTCTTTCCTTTTAGGGTGGTTCATGGAGTGGTCATGAAAGTATTTCTGGCTTGAGCTTCTTTGCATTGCAGAAATGCATCGCCTGTCAGGGTGTCATGCTACTGTCACCCCAGTGATTTTGACCTGGATCCTTCTGATCCCAGTCAAAGATTTGAAATAAGCTAAAAATAGGACAGGGGGATTTGTTTCCCAGCAGCAGCTGAAGAAACTTCTGACATCCTCGTGCAGTGAGAGAAGGCAGACACCTAAACATCTCAGTACAGCCCTAAGCCCTTGGTTGTCCAGCTCTCTAATTCCTGGGTGTCCCTGCCCTGTACGCAGCAGAGCTGGTGGCACAGTAGGAGCTGTCAGCACCCTGTCTTGGACAGAAACTCTGTGCACCTTATTTAGGGATTGGGTAGTTGCAGCAGCTTTTGGAGCCAGAGACACGGGTGCCTCTGCCCTCTGAGTTGTGGGCACCTTCAGTGCTATCCAGGCTTGTCTTGGCATACTCCAGTTAAGATATGCAGGCTCTGGCAGTGTGTAGGTATCCACACCCTCTCAGGACAGCCTCCTGCTCGGTGCCAGGGCTCTTGCACTGGGGTTTGTACCAACTGATGGGACATGAGCAGCATCCTGGATTTGGCAGCTGCTCTGTGCTCGATACCAGCCTGAGGAAGAAGCTGCAAACTTACAAGTGTTGTTCCCTTCCCAGGTCTGCCCTGCAGAGTTTACATAAGGCTTGTGAAGTGGCACGGAGCAACAATTACTATCCAGGGAGCCTCTTCCTCACGTGGGTCAGTTACTATGAGAGCCATATCAACTCAGACCAGTCGTCAGTCAACGAGTGGAATGCCATGCAAGATGTCCAGTCCCACCGGCCCGACTCGCCCGCCCTCTTCACAGATGTGTAAGTTGGTTTGGCTCTGCTGAGCCAAAGTGTTTGACTGCCAAGCACTGCACTCTCCAAATGAGGAGACAGTCTCCACAAGAGATTGCTCTTAATTAGGTATTAATAAGGAGAGGTTTCCTGTTCCAGGTAATAGGCAGACTCCTGGTTAGGCAAACACTGGCACTGGAAGTTTAGCCCTCCTGGGGCTCCTTTGCATCTCCTTCAGCCTCTGTTTTCAGTTTAGTTGTTTGCTTTGGGCTTTGGGCTTGCAGATCTTTGCCTTCTGCATGGTAAGTCCTGTGTTCCTAGTGAGAGAGGTGGGGTGTACCTCCGACTTCCTCCCTGCTGGTTTTGTCATCTGGTTTCCGGGCCTGGAAGGAACAGGTTTCTCTGGACTTTTCTTTTATGATGGCAGGTGTCTGAGCATATGTTTAGACAAACATGGTCTTTTTATCCTTACTCAGTTCATTTTGCTGTGAAGTGAGGTGTTCATGTATGGAATTCTGAGCCTGTGAGCTCAGAAACATCCTCATGGCATCCATCTGATACACCTGAGAGTGGGGACAAAGAGCAGTGCAGTTTTTCATCATTCTGTGGCTGAGGTAGATAGGTAGGCAGTTTGGAAAGGCAAAATTTATAGGCTGTATCAACATTCAAGGTTTACCACCGTTATTAGTAACTGCTGATGGTAGTGGTACCATGTAACCTCAAAGGTAGCCTGTGTCCAGATGTTACGCTGAGCTTGAGGGCTGAAGTTGCCCATTTTGTAGAAGAAATTACTTCACTGGCCCCAGCTGCTTTCCCAGTATAATAGTGCCTTTGGTTGATTTATACTCCCAGATATTTCCTGTTACTGGAGTTCAGTGAGTGAATAATGATGCTAAGCAGTTGTTCAGCTGTGAACAAGTCTTCACACTTGATTGTTTTTTAATGTACGAGGAGGGTGGCTGAGAAGTTTTGGCAGGCTGTCAGATTAATATTTTCTTGCAGCTTTTCATATATAAATTTTATCTAACCCACCCTTTCCCTGGTGGCAGCGGTTGAATTATTTCCTGGGGACACTAAAATGGTGTTCTCTTAATTGAGTTCTGAAATAATACATGAGGATAAAAGCACCAGGAACTTTCGTGGGTTTTATTTGTGAATCACCAGTTGGACGCTTGTAGTACTTGTGCCATCGCTGTCCTGGCAGCCTTCCAGAAAAAAGGGGAAAGTTGGTGCAAGAATCACTGCTGGATCCCTTCTAAAGATGCTGGGGGAGCCAGCCCTGTGCTGCTGCTCTGCTGCAGCTTCCCCTGGTGTTAGTCAGGCTATTTTTGCAGCTGGTGATAAGGCCCCTGGCAGCAGAGGCGGGAGGAATGCAGAGGCTTAGCTGCCCTCATCTCGCCATGTAAGGAGTTTTGGAGCTGTTACCTTTCCAAGAAAGGTAGGGAGAGGTTTGGATATTGCTCCAGAGGGTATAATGCAGCCTTCCCAATTTAAATTTTACCAAATACCAGAGGTTCTCTGGATGACTACAATGGATTAGGAGCATTCAGTTGGTATCTTTCATATACAACTGGGAATCTAAACTGGGCTTTACTGTCACCTGAATTCCCTCCAGCTGAGGACACACTCGGGGGAAGTAGGGTGAGAATCTGAGACTCTACAGAGTGTCCAGTCTATATGATACCTGTCTAAAAAATGCCATAAGTCCAGTTTGTTTCCCATCCCGGTGACACTGTTGCTTTCTTCAAATTAGCCCGACTGAGCGGGAACGCACGGAACGGCTGATAAAGACCAAGTTAAGGGAAATCATGATGCAGAAAGATTTGGAGAACATCACATCAAAAGAGGTGAGTGGTGAGACAGCAGCACTGGAATTGCTGTTGTGCAGACTGGAGAGCTCTGCACTTTATGCCCTGAAGAAAGGCCAGAAGAAAAGCTTCACGTGGCTTCCTTGTGTCCCTCCCTCTCCTCCAGATACGCACTGAGCTGGAGATGCAGATGGTGTGTAACCTGCGGGAGTTCAAAGAGTTCATTGACAACGAAATGATAGTGATCCTTGGGCAGATGGACAGCCCCACGCAGATATTTGATCATGTCTTTTTGGTAAGTCTTGACAGTGAATTCAAGAGTAGACACTCCTAACACTTCCCTCTGTGTCTTGGTTGACATAGGGGCCTCTGGAGGAGGAGGTTAAAGGAATTCTGAAGGGGAGATTGGTTGGTCCTGAGGTCATGTATTCTTAAACAAGACACTGGTGCTGCTGAACAAGAGCAGCCTGGATTTTGGGCTATACTAAACTTTGTCATATAGCCCCAGCCAAGCTGTAGACCCTTAATCTTAATTCTACTTGTTTTTTAGGGGTGTTTCCATTGATGCAAGACCAGTGTTGTGGCTTTAACTGTCCAGGGTACCCACACAACAAGTTCTTGGATCATGCATGTGTTTGAGGAGAGCGTAACTACAGCAAAGAGGGAGGGGAGGTGTTGGGGAGAGCTGTGTGACATTAGGTGGAATGATGCTCCTGTAACATGGAAAGCTCTGAGTTCATGTGATCCAGGAGGAGCAGAGAAACATAACAAAGAATCCTGGAGATAAGTCATTTAAGGAAACATCAACATTCTGCTGTTTAATGTTTTGCTTGCCTAGTTGCCTTTTATTGCTGCTGGGGCCTGTCTAATTACTGCGGCTCCTTCTGGTGAGTCAGCGCTCCGCTGGATTTCCCAGCCCCTGGAGCCACGGGCACGGGTTTGGTTGGGCTGTCTAGTCTATGAGGTTGGCTCAACTTTAAACATAAAACCATTCCTCTTGGACCAGCTGGTCTTTCCAAGTGGAGAGGGCCTCTCCCAGTCTCCAGCTCGGAAGGGATGGTCTGTGTTAATGCGAGCACTCCCAGGATATCACGTTGGGGTAGAGCCAGGAAACTTGGGAGTACCTACGGTGTAATGGAATGTGGTTTTTTTTTACTCTGTTATAAGGAAAGAGAGACCTGTTACAGGCTTATGGTGCTGGTTAAAAGCTGTACAGGCAGTTTGGTCTGCTGCAGGGCTTGGAGTCTTGGCTCTGAGTGCATTTAATGGGAGGAAGACCTTTAAAACAAGGCTTGGAGGCAGCACCAAGAAGAGCTGTGGTTTTTGTGTGGAACAGAAGTATTTGCAAAGCAGCTGCTTCACTCAGGAGCATGTCTGCTGCCCATGAGGCCTCTCAAAGGCAAGGAGCTGCTCCCTTCCAGGTGGAGCCCTGTGGGATCCCATTTTGGGAGGGCTAAAATAACTAAGCAGGAAATAAGAGACCTGATGATGTTGTTAATTGTGAATCAAAGGACAGGAGAAAAGGCTTTCAACCCTGCAGTGTTGTTCTCTGTGCCTGTGAAAACTAATGTCCCAGGCTTGAATTAAATTATGCTTCCTTGTCTAGAAAGAGACAGCATGAAGCTGAGTCTGGGTAAATGTAATCAGAATATATTGGTAGATACTGAATAACAAGGACCCGCATAATCTTTCTTGAGATAATGCATAGCTCTCGTCTCTGCTGGGATTGACCTGATCTGTGGCTGAAAGCAGTGAATTCTGCTGAAATCTGGGCTACCACAGCATGCATTTGCTCCTTTGTTGTGCTCAAATCTCTGTTGAACCCTTGAATGGTGTCTACATTTTGATGATTTATCTTTGGAAGGATGTGGCTCAGTTTGGGAAGAACTAGTTGCTTTTTTGTTTGCTGTCGTCTTGACATGTCAAGACAAGGCCACAGACTTGTCCCCAGTAGATACCAGAACAGGACCCTGGCCCTTTCCCATGTGTGTACTCTTGGACATGCTGCAGATGCTTGGAATTGTCTGCAAATGCATGTCTGTGAGTCAGAGCTCTTGGAGCTCCCCCATCTCAAACTCAGGGAGCCTGTGCAGGCTTTTTGGGCAAGCAGCAACCCATCCTCTGGGTGGACACTGCTGCTGCTGAAAGCCTGGGACATTCTTGCTCTCAGGCTGATGGTGGGTGCGCTCCAAGGGCTTGGCTGTGCCTCTCCTGGCCCTGGGGCAATGTGGCAGCCTGTGCTGTGGGAGCTGCCGTGAGCAGGGCTGTTCTGCACTGATAGTGTTGTTGCCTGAGTCCCTCTTGCCTACTCCTTAATCTGAACCCTCTTTCTATTTAGAAGTCTTTTTAGGGCAGGGAAGCAGATACTTGTGCACCTTGAATTGTGAAGGAAGAGTGGTACTGTCCTCAGTCAGGTTTGTGTTTGAGCAGAAAACAGGAGGCCCTGTGTGTGCTGCAGACAAGAGTTATCCAGCCAGGGTTAAATGTGTTCATTTCTCTGCTCAAGGCTTTGAACATGGAGAGAAGAGGTGTAACCCAAGTCAGCTTACGGTGTGGCTGCCTTTGATGTGCAAGATGGGTGTTTCACGTATAAAGAGCACCTGGATGATTTTTAAACGCAGGCAGTTTCTGTTCTGTGGGGCAGAGCTGGCAGCAGCCTCCAGGGAAAGGGTGGAGTGGTCTCGTCTTGCTGAGGTTGGTTTGTCAGCAGTTTGCAGGATGTGCCAGCATTCGGTGCTGGGCTCCTGCTTTGCAGAACTGCTTCTTGTTTCAGAAGAGATCTGGTTAACGGGGCAAGACAAGGTGCTGAACATCAGCCCTGGTACCACTCTTCTGTGTATCCCTGTACTCAAAAGACTTCCAGCTATCCCATACTTGGCTGGTCAGCTTCCTCCTCCAGTTCAGCGCTGGCAGTCTCTCCCTCCACCAATTGCCTGGCCGTGCCTTCCTTCTGCCTCATGTGTCCCTTTGCATCTTTCCCCTGCAGGGCTCAGAGTGGAATGCCTCCAATTTGGAAGACTTGCAGAACAGAGGGTGAGTAGCTTCAGGCAATCAGCTTAAAAGCAAGAGCTTGTCCTTAACATTTGTCTGAGCAACAAACTCTATTCCGTACCTGCTGTGTAACCTCAGTCTTACTGAAGGGTTTGGAGATCCAAACAAGCTCCTGCTTCCTGCAAACTCTGTGTCCCACAAAGGGGCACCCTTGAAGTAAAAAAACCTTACTCCCTGACCTTGACTAACGTCCTCAAGGAGAACAAAGGAAGGCAGCAATCTCATAGCTATAAGCAGTGAAAAGCTACAATTACTGAACATAGTTGGCTCTGTGCCCTCGGCCCCAGCCCGTTGTTCTGGACTGATTACGGGGGCGCTTCGGAGTCTGGACCTTCAGACTGTGGCAGGAAGGAAAATATGGAAAAGAGCATTTGTTGCTTTGTGGGGCCCAGTAGGAAGTGAAGTCCTGTAACTCTTGAGCTGAGAACTGATGGGTTCCTCTGGCTCCTGCCCTCTCTGCCTTTTAAGCTTAAGCTTAGAGTGTCCTTCACTAGGCCAGGTGGATCTAAGCACCAAAATTTTGCAATTAAGTCATTATTTACGAGTTTGGCCTGTCTGTGCCAATCCAGTGGAGAAAGTAATCATGCTGCTGAGTTAATAGTACTTCTGTACCTCACAAATTCAGCCTGGCAAAGCTGTCTCGTCTTGTTGAGCTCAGGGTCTGCTGCTGTTTCCTTGAGTCTGGCAGGTCTTATTGACCACTTAAGCCAGTGATTTCATACTTGCTTGGGAAAAGGGGTGTCTGTCACTGCTGTGCAGTGCCCTTGTTCTGTCTGATGTCCCAGCATGAGTGCATTTCATAAGCATCTTACGAGTAACCCTCAGGGCTAAAAATATTGAATATAGTGTTCATAAATACCATATGCTGTCTCTAGCAGTTTCCTTTCCAGAAAATTTAGGGATAAGGAATAAATCCTCCCCGGTGGCTTATTGTCTGTTACATCTCTGTCGTTCTTTCATGCATTTGTTTAAGTGTGGGGTTACTTATGAGCTTATGTCTTCCATCGTCCTGTGGTTGTGGTGCAGCAGAAGGAAAAATTCACGAAGCGGCTTTGAGAAAGCAAGCAAACACTAATTGAAAAATCTGTGTAGGAGCTCCTGTGACACAAGTGCTGCTGACATGTAGGATAGGAGTGGTGGGCAGTGTTACCTGATATAGTGCAGAGGTAATTTCTATCCACCATGGATGACAACCTTATTACTAGGTTCTTTTTTAAAAATCTTTATTCAAAACCTTTTGTCTGTGTTAGCTGCTGCTTCTTTGCATTAATTCCTAGTTTCCCAGGAAGTTTGTTCCAGACTGCAATTTCAAATGCCCCTCACAAAGCAAGGCAAGGCTGTGGTGTGGCAGTGTGACATCTCTCTGAACTTGCTGTGTTTCTCTCTATTTCCATGCAGAGTGAGGTATATTTTGAATGTGACTCGAGAAATAGACAATTTCTTCCCTGGGCTCTTCGAATACCACAATATTCGGGTATATGATGAAGAAGCAACAGATCTTCTGGCTTACTGGAATGACACCTACAAGTTCATCTCCAAGGCAAAGTAGGTTTTTTCAGAACAGAACACACACATTTGGAAGATGTGTACTAAGCATTTTATATTTTCCTACTGCTTTTTGTAACTACTTTTCCTCATTTCTTACCTAGAATCCAACCATTTCCATTTTGTAGTCTGCTAGCTAGGTGAGGGTTCAAACACCTGGTTAAACAATGTTGGTCTTCAGCCAGTTAACAAACCTAACAATATGCTGTCAGAAGTTTGTAGCAGATGAACATCTCTGTGCTAGAGGCTGCCCTGGACTGCTCAGTATCTTCCAGGGTTGTGTTTCTAATCTGTGGCACCACATTTGTGGTATAGGTGCTCTTTTTATCTGGCATATTGCTTGATATTGGTGGACCATTGGAGCTGAGTTCAAGGATAGTCTTTAGAGGTCTTCATAAATCCGTTTGTCCACTTTGCAATAACTGCTTCTTCTACAAGAAGAGCTCTTGTAAAAAAATCTGTTAAGAATATTAATAAGACCTTGTTCTTCACTGTCTTTGTGTGTCTTGCTCCAGTTTGTAAATTGGATTATCAGATCACATCCCAGACTTCAGCTGTGACCACAGTGTTGAAAATGTGTTTGATAATGCTCTGACAAAGAAGTTGCTGTTCCCTTAAGCTCCTTGGAGGCCGTGTTTTCTGTTTAATGATCCTCTTTTTGTCTTTCTTCTGCCTCAGGAAAAATGGTTCGAAGTGCCTGGTGCACTGCAAGATGGGCGTGAGCCGCTCGGCGTCCACGGTGATCGCCTACGCCATGAAGGAGTACGGCTGGAACCTGGACAGGGCCTACGACTACGTGAAGGAGCGACGCACTGTCACCAAGCCCAACCCCAGCTTCATGCGGCAGCTGGAGGAGTACCAGGGGATCCTGCTGGCCAGGTGAGTGCAAGGAATGATCCTGATTATTATCCATGTTAAGGCATAACGCTGAGGTGGTTGACTCCGTTATTTTAATTAGAGCTTCCATGTGTTATGTAAGCTCAGGATCCTCTTGGGAATGATAGCACTCTGTTTTTGTGGTTATCTCAGCTGAGCCTGGGAAAACAGGGGAAATAAGGGGCTTTTAGGAGTCTGTTTGACTTCTGGGATGTCTGGTTTTTTGGAGAGTAGCATCCTATGAAGTGCCATCTGAGTGCAGCATTGAGAGCTGTGCAGACTCCAGCAGAGATAAATGATGTCCCTATTGCTTGTAACATCACTTGGCAGGGAATTCACTTTGTCTTCATCGCAGCTTCACAGTTCCCTGTTGAACATGCCCCTCCTCAGCAGCTGGTCTGGTTTTATTTAGATCCCTTTGGTAAGTGTTGGTGCGAGGGGAGGGGACAGGATGTTCTGTGCATTGCAACAGTGGTGTTTATTCCTGCCTGGAGTCCTGAGGCTGGTCTGGAGCTGGGCCTGGGTACGGGCAAGTGTGTTGTAATCCCAAGCCTATCACCTGACTAGCAAAAAGACATAGATACTGCATGTTTCTAAGCTGTGTTAAGCAATGTCTTCACGTGATCAGGCGGAAGGAGGTAGGGATACTCTGCTTTGCCAGATTACGGTGTTTTGTTTGGGATCCTGGTGTGCTCTGCCAGGGAGCAGATCTGCAGCAGAGTTACCCAAGCTGAGCCTCCTGCCACAGGAGGTGTCTCTTAGCAGGTTTGGACCTAAGTCAGTATTAAATTTCAAAGCTTCTTGGTGCTGTTGAAAGGTGCCTGCTTATTATAGAATCATTTAGGTTGGAAAAGAGCTTTAGGATCATGAAGTCCAACCAGGATCCCACCACTGCCAAGCCCACCACTAAACCCTGTCCTCAGGTGCCACATCCACATGTCTTACATGCTGTTCTTTACAGCAGCTCAGGCACTCGTGCTCTTTAGGGCACACTTCTCACCTGTGTGCTCTGTTTGGTTGTATCCCTTTGTGTCTGTTCTATCCTCTTGCAAAAACCTCCCTTCCCTTTCGTTCTAATGACATATCCTTCCCCTTTTGCTCTCTACCTGCTCCCAGCTGTCCAGCTGCCTTTGTTGCTGGGCCAGGTTTGCATTCCCAATTTTTACACCAAACCCCTGGTGTAAGTTCCCCCATCAATGAAGTGTGATTCCTCTTTCCCTCTCTGCACAGATTAGCAACCTGAGAGCTCCTCCCAGCTTATTCCTTGGCCAGGTGCACCCACAGGATCTTTATTCTCCCCCTCTTCTGTGCCTGCCTTCCTCTCCCTCTTGCTCCCCGAACACTCACTGCCATAACAACTGTCTTACTCTCTAAAAAGCAGCCAAGTAGTATCAAGTCTCAGGATAGATGCCAGTGGAATAGTTATTTTAAAAAATCATGTTCTTCTGGACGAAACCCCTTCAAGACAGGCACTACACTTGCCTTTGGTGCCTCGTGACACCAAACATGCTGCTGGCACCAGTTAGTAAAGGTCAGTGGAGACTCTGGGCTAGAGATGACCGGAGCAGTGTGGTGTGCATTGAGCAGACTGGGAAATTAGATGTCACTGGGATGGACTGGATGGAGAAAAAGAACCTTTTTAGATGTGAAAAACGTGCCAACAACAAGTCGGTGAGCACCTGTGAGGAGCCATGGGCTGGGAGCAGGTCTCACAGGTATGACCTGAGATGAGGTCAGTTGGTTAGAGCCTGGTGCTAATAATGCAAAGTTGTGATTTCAGTCCCTGCAGGGGCCATTCACTGGAGAGTTGGACTTGAAGATCCTTGTGGGTCTCTTCTGTGATCTTTAAAGCCCTCAGCCCTGTAGTTGGTTTAGATAGTATTCCGGTCTGGCACACCTGCAAAGCCACACTGTTACAAACATTTTGGGTAAGGATTATTTTTTCCCTGTCTACTAGTAATTTATTTTTCAGAGGTAAATCTTCCTTGCTGCCATTATTTATGTGGTGTGTGGCTCCTCTCCCACTGAAGCACAGCACTGCTCCTGACCTACTCTGCAAGTCCCTGTACAATGGCACAAACAGGATTACTTGTGAGGTTTTAAAAAATGCAAGAGCAGTGCATTACATCTGTGTAGGATGAAAAAGCCTGCAGTAAATGAAGCTTCAGTGAAGCAAGGAATGGCCCCTCCGTGCTGCAAGAACAGTCCCTCTTTATGCAATTCCTCTCTCGCCTCCAAACTGCCTTTTTTCCTCTTTCTTCTCCGCGTTATTTAGCTTTGCCCTCTGGCCACTGGCTGCCTTGTTTATTGCTGTGGTATTCCAGGACAGGTAAAAAAAAAACAAAAACAAAAAAACAACAGATTGACTCTCATGTGACTGCTCCGATTTCAGGGGGAAGGTATGTGAGGGCAGCCATGTGCTCACACTATCTAGTTACGGTTTTGTGTTGGGGTTATAGCAACTGGGATATGTTTCCCAGCTGTAAAATGAAAACCCCCTGCCTGTTTTTAGTCACAACAACAAGCATGTTTTGCTCTTTGGGACTGTCGTACTTCCTGGGGTTAGTTCAAGTGTCCCCTCCCGCTCTTGATAAACACAGCAAGGCTGAGCCAAGCCTGTTTCTGTTATTGGTTATGGGTAAGTTACAGGGAAATAGTGCCTGGGATCTCCTGTGCCTTGTGCAGCTTGTGAATCAACAGCAGGAGTTTAATCCCCAAGCCCGGAGAACTGGTGGGAGGTGTTGGGGGCTCCTGGTCCAGAACTGGTGTGGGCACAAGCGCTGGGAATGTTGCCCGGGGAAGTCAAGAGGTGGCTGCGGGCTCCTGTTCTCTGATCCTGCTTCAAGCACATCATGCAGATTGTAAGACTGGAGGAAGTGTGAGGTTGGAAGTTAAAACAGCTCTCCCAGTGGTGCTTGACATCTGTTTTGATTCTCAGAGCAGTGCCAGCCAAGTTTGGTTTGCTCACACACAACAGTAATTTTGACTTTCAAAATCAGATGTGCTGCAGGGAGCTGGGTTTGAGCACTGAAGTGCCCTCAGAAAACAACAGCAGCTCCCCAAGTTACGTGAGCAGAGATGTGGGGAGTCTTTGACATCCCATACAGAGCCTCAACAAGATCCTGCCTCAGAAACAAACCTGGTTCTGCTGCCGGTATCAAAGTGCTCCAAAACTCCCTAGAGACAGAGCTCGTGCACCCCAGAACAACATTTCTGGCCTCTAATCTTGACCCTCCTTTTGTCTGGAAGGACCTGATTCTGCCCTGTGTCACACATGAAGGTTGGCACTGATTATGGGGTTGGAAAGCTGAACCTGCAGTGGGTTATTTTCCTTAGCTGTCAGGCACCCGCAACTAAACCAAACACGTGTTAATTAGCTCAACAGCGTCTGTTAATTAACTTACTGAAGCCAGTGGATGTGTCTGGAAGCACCTGCTCACGCTAGGAAGGTGCTGAGGGGTTTTGCAAGGTCTCCTGCAGCTCCAAGGAGGTTTCTGTGGTTTCTGTGTTCCTCCTAGGGGCAATGGGTGGAAGCACATCCCTGCGGCCGTGACCACTCGGCAAACCTTGGCAGCCAGGGGAGGCTCTGGGCTTTCACGGCAAGAAGTTGCCTCTGGGGCTCTCTGTGAGCCCGGGTGCGTGGGCTGGGATTTTTGGCAGGTGGGGATGAGGAAGGTGATGCAATAGCACTGGCAGCTGCTCGGCCTTGTGACTGCTCAGACCTTCCTAAAGGGGCTTCCCAAGATCTGAAGAACTCTTCCTTCCTGTGGAAGGTGGGTGGTGGTTTGGGTTGGCTGTTTACTGTTGAGGATGTCTGTGTGTTTTACACACACCCATGGCCACTCACCACCCTACCCCTCAGGCACCAGAGCTACTTATTGATCACTGAAGCTACTTGGAGAAGGAGCCAGGATGGAAACTGAGATTTATTTGGTGTCCACCGTTCTTGTGTCCAGGACAAGGGATCCTGCCTCTTCTGGTGATGACTCACCTGCTAGAAAATGGAAAGTTGCTTACTGGCTGAGAGAGGACAAAATTCTGTAGCTGGTTAAACATTACATTTGTTGAGTGGACTGATCCAACACTGCAGGGGAATAGATGTGTGTGCAACAAAATGGTGCCAGGGGATTTAGCTCCTGGAAAGTGGCTTGTTACTGAATTCACTTCTCCAGCAGCAGGTTTGGCCCTGAACTCTTGAGGTGAAGTTGTGGTCAGTGACTCCAGTATTTGGCACAATTTTTCATGTAGGTTTTGTCTTCCTACAAGGTGGGTCTGGCTCTGGTAAGTGAAAACTACTTGATGTTTTCATTTGCTTTCCTTCCCCGCAGCAAACAGCGTCACAACAAGCTGTGGCGCTCGCACTCCGACAGCGACCTCTCGGATCATCACGAGCCCATCTGCAAATCTGGGCTGGAGCTGAACAAAAAGGAGATCACCACCTCAGCCGACCAGATCTCAGAGGCGAAGACCAACGACAACCAGCAGCCCATGTCTCCCATCTACTCAGCTGAGCTGGGCAGGGAGCAGCAGCTCCCAGAGGACGCAAACATGATCGAGGACGTGTGTGTGAAGGAGAGAAGGATCCACTTAGAGTTTACATGCCGTGACTTCCGTGCTGAGCAGATGGAGGACAAGCTGAACCTGAACAATATCAATGGCTGTACGGCGGGGTGTTGTGTAGACTCTGTCCCCCCTGATAACTGCCATGCTTCTGAGGCCTTAATGCAGCTCCAGCACCCCTTGGAAATAACGGAGTTTCCTGATTTGGCAGTAGATGATCTAGAAAAAGATGCCCTTAAGCCTGATATGAACGTGCACTTGGTTCCCATGGAAGAATTCACTTCATGCTTAAAAGACTTCCCGCAATCCCCATACCAAAATTCCCCAAGTCTCCAACAGAACCCTCAGCCCAAAGCGACAGACCTCAGCACAGACAGGATCGATTTCTTCAGTGCTTTGGAGAAATTCGTGGAGCTTTCTCAGGAGAGCCGGTCACGCACCTGCTCCCATTCCAGGCCGGAGGAGCAGGGGAGTGGAAGGAACGGGGTCTCCAGGGTGCCTGTGCTGGAAGTGCCACCTGCTGCAGACACGGGTGCAGATGCTCGAAGGAACAGCCCTGGAACCTCCCCTCAGGCATCAGATGACTCTTCCACAGATGAAGAACAACAAAAGGTTAAAATAATTTGCTTGTCTTTTTAAGAACTGTTGTTCAAACCTATCCATGGGCAGTTTTCCCACCATGGTGGGGCTGTGGATGGGATTTTCTAGCCCTGCTTTCACCGGGCAGTGTGGCTGTTTGGGGAGGGATTGCTGGATGCTTCCCTATTCCCTTCACTTTTAGATACTTACCCTTTTCTGCACTTTTTCCTTAGACATCAGTTTGCTGGCATTGGCAGTTTGCTGGCTGAGCTGACCTTGACCTGACCTGCTGTGCTGTTCTCATGAGAAACTTATTTTTGAGTTTTGCATCAGGAGAGTAGAAAGGTGGGACTTGACCCACTAGTGCAGCTGGACCCTGCACAGCAAAGCCCAGCCAGTGTCCCAAACCCGCACAGATATTTATCTGATTCGAGAAATCCACCAAAGAACAGGGCAAAACTGGCACGTTTCCCTGGTTGGGAAGCACCACCATTGGAGTAGTAAATTGAGGCAGATGCAGAGCTTCCACTGCTGGAGGAAGAAATGAGCCTGTCCAGATCTGGAGTGATGGGATTGGGAATGTCATAGCTCACTTCTCTGCTGGGTAGAGAGATGATCCCGAGCAAAATTCGGTAACCTCTAAATTTAGGTACCTTTCTCTTGTAATTGCTTTTCAGCCTCCAGGACACTCACAGGGATTGATGATGTCCGGGGCCGTCATTTTCTGGGAGCCTCTCTTATTTAAATTCCACGCTGCATTGCTTGAATCCTTTCCATCTCCATGTGAGGCAATACAGCTCTTCCAAATATAATAGGCCAATGCTCTCTCCAGTGATTTGGCAGAGAGTGTCTGTGGGGATGGGGAGCCTCTCTGGCCATTTTCCTCCAGGAAAACAGAACGTTTCAGTGCCTGGTCATTCTTTTTGCTGTCCTTCTGTTTGCTCCATACGTGGGCAGAATCTGTCCTGTTTTCGGTTCAAAACTGCACTTTTAGCAGCATTAGGATTCTTTCTGTTAACTGGATTTTTCTTCATTAAAAAAAAAGCTAACTTTTCCTTGGAGTTTGTGACAATTAAATAGAAGTTCTTAAATCTCTGTGTAAGTGAAAATAGTGAAAATCCAGCCTAGAACCTGTTAAATTCAGTGCTAGAGATAGTAATGCATCTACATTAGTGATCACTGCTCTTGTGATCTATCTGCACACACTGGCACATGCCTTTTTGTTCCTTTGGGATGGTCACCCCTATCTCCTTTAAGCTGCTGCTGTTTGCTCTGTGTCAGCACAGCTGACCCACATTGTAATTCTCCCGTTTGTGTGTTGCAGGAGATCCCTGAACTGCCTAGCACAGGTCATCTCACAAGATCCCACTCGGAAAATGCCATTTCTGTGAAGGAAATTATCACAGAGATTGAGTCAATCAACCAAGGAGCAGGACCTGCCCAGCAGAAAGAGGGTTCAGTCAACCTCAGCCAGACACCAAAGAGGAACACGGTGCATGAGCTGCCAGTGGAGGTGATTTGGGCATCAGAGAAGGTGGAACAGAGCGAAGGAGCCTGTGCTGGACACCAGGAAAAGGAGAAGGACCCTCTGCCAGCTGAGCAAGAAGCTGCCCCATCCCTGCTGCTCTCCTCTGGTAAATCAGACCTGGAGGAAAGTGGCTCTGTTGGGGAGCAGCAAGAGCCTCGTGGCTCCATCAACCCTGAGCCCAAGTGGTGCCCTGGCTCTGTGCGGCGAGCCACACTGGAGTTCGAGGAGCGCTTGAGACAGGAGCAGGAGCACCAGCACACGACCCCAGTCTGCACCTTACCGACCCGCAAGAACTCCAGGAACGACTCCCCTGCTGCCGAGCTCCTGCCGCGGGGGAAGAGCGAGGAGCCGCCCCTGGAGCTGGCTCTGGAGGGTGACAGGGCACAGGGTCCAGGCACTGAGGAGCCGCTGCTGCCTCCTGGGGCAGAGCTGCCCGCTGGCAGACACCTGCCTGCACCCCTCGCCCACCCTGTGCAGGAATCCCTGCCTGCAGAGCCCAGCCTGGGACAGGAGGGAGTGGCACAGGAGCACAGGACAGCAGTTTCATTTGATGGGATGGAGGAGCCATTCCTGCTCTCCCTCCTCCCAAAGAGAATCGAAATCATTGAATACACTCCCTCGGTCACGTCTGCCGAGCAGCGCCCCGACACAAGCTGTGAGCAGGGTGAGCTGGCCACAGCCATCCCATCTTTAGATGAAAACTTGAACCCTTCGGTGTTTTTGGAGAAGGCTCCAACCTGTCTTGGAGCTCTGACGGATCTCTCACTGCCAGAGCACGTGGTACACGAGCAGCCCACCTTCACCATGAGGAGCCCCAGCGAGGAAGGTGGTGGGTTATCTGCTCACCTTGGTGCTGCCTCTCCCTCTGCCCAGGTGACCTCTACAGCTCCAGCCAGCCTTGATCGCTCTCCTCATCCTCACGTAATTCACCTGGAAGGTGTCACTGAGCAGAGCACGGGTACAGATGATGAACCGGTCACGCCGTGTGGCATTGAGGGAGACGCGACCCTGCTGTTCAGGGACAGTGCTGGTGTCTCAAGGCAGCTGAGCAGTGAGGACTTCACCAGCCAACATACTGAAAACATGGACCTTCTGGATATCTCGTTCCTGTGTTACAGCCTCCCGCACAGCTCCAGCAGCCGCAGTGTGGCCGAGTGCAGCAGCAGCCCCGGGCTGGTCAAGCAGCGAGCAAAGGAAATAGAGGCTCGGATCCGGCACGCAGGGCTCACCACACCCTCCCACATGAAACGCTCGGCGTCCTTGGCCAAACTGGACTGCCTGGACCTTTCCAAGGATGACTTACGTGAGAGGGAGTCAGTCTCTTCCGATGCCAACCCGGTGCTTCTCACCTGCGTTGCCCTCGGTCGAGGCTTTTGTGGGGAGAGGTTAGAGAGGGGCTCAGAAAGTGCATGTGGAAAGCATCACCTTTCCTCCCCAGAGCCCACTAGGCATTTTGTGGAACAGCTCAGAACAGCCGAGTGCATTGCCCAGAGCAGGCCGGTGGAGAGGCCGCTGGCTCAGTACGCCAAAGAGTGCGGCTCCAGCCAGCAGAGTTTGTGTTCCAGCACGGATCCAACGTGGACTAGCTCTGAGGAGGGTCCTTCACTGCTCCAGGTGCAGGTCCTGGACTCCTTGTCTCCAGCCCAAGGTCTGGCTGTCGCACCTCGGCAGCAGCACGGGAGAACTCACCCTCTGAGGAGGCTCAAAAAGACCAATGACAAAAAGCGGACAACCAATCCCCTCTACAACACGATGTGATCCTGGGCCCTGGGCTGTGATTTCTTACTCGGAACCCGTGGTGTTGCTTTCACGCAGGGGGCAGGTGTAATATAAGGAACATGCACTTTATTGGTTAATTTTATATATATTGTCATTTTACTGTTCCTGGCGCATGTAGGTGTGGGTTGGTTCTTCTGTGTGTGACTCTGACTGCAGGACTGTTTGAGTTTTTTTAAGTTTTTTAACTCAGATAACCTCAGATGTTCTTTTTTTTGTTTGTTTGTTTGTTAGTTTGTTTTAAAAGAACACCTTTATCATGCAGAAATTGATGTTGGCTTGCTTTGGCAAGGGGGAGTTTTGCTTAGAACCAGATCCCAGTTCCTAACTTGAATTTTCCCCATGCCTTGAAATGGTGCTGGTGGTTGGTGGGGTGGGAGCCCCTGTAAATGTGAAGGCTGTGCCAAGGTCCCTTTGTTTGGCCTTTTATTTCTGCAAACTGGAACTCCACCATGCTGGCAGATCCCTTACAAACCTGCTTCAGGACACAACCGCCGGGCTCAGTTTGGCTGGTGCTTCCCTCACGTGGGGGAAAATCCTCCCAAGGGATGGGCTCCCATAACCCCGGGCGGCACCGAGACCTGCGCTCCTCGCCTGCCACAGGGCACATGAGGTGGGGCAGAGCTCCTCCGTGAGCTGCCAAGCTCACCTCTACCCCCAAAGCCAGAGTGTTCTTTTAAAACAAATGCCTCATTAGGGTTTTAACCCTCCCATTACTTGAATACTGCTGTGGGCCTTCCAAGTTCATGGCCATATCATCTGTCCTCTGCCCTCCTGCTGCCTCCCCTCTGCCCAGAAGTTGTTTTCATGCTGCCTGAGTCTTCCTCTCCCCTCTGCTGTGTTCACAGGCGTTTCTGATGGCTCCCAATCTTCAACCTGTTAGCATTGTTACACGACATACTGCCCTTAATGCAAAGCTTTGTCCTCTCTGCTGTCACTCCTAACTCTCCACCCAGAGGGAAGATCTTTTCTGGAAGTTTTTTCTTTTTTTTCCCCCCCTAAATTGTATATATGATATTTATATGGGGGAGGGGAGGGGTTGTTGTTGTTTCTATGGTGTTTCTTTTTAAAAAAAGGGCAAGACTGCATTCTGTAAACTGGAAAACAAACCCACCTGACTCAAACTCAGTGCTGTTCATTGTGATCTGCACAGACATGGGAGTGGATTTGACATTGTGAGCTGTCTTCCCTTTCCAAAAGTGAGCCTCAATGCCAGCCTTTGCCAAATGTGTCCCTTCTCATCCAGTCCTGTGTGAACCCCCATTATCCCACTGGGAGGGGCACTGTGTATCTGCCTGTCTCCCTCCTGCTCGAAACTGAGTTCCAGAAGTGCCAGTCAGATGTGGAAAGCCGTGAGCGGGTTCCGAGCCATTCTGCAGGTTCTTGCTTCCCTGAAGAAACTCTGGTTTTTTGGGCTTGCTCCAAATTTTAGCAAATTGTTTTGTGGTTTCTGAGCAATTCTGCTAAATCAAAGCTCCTCATTTCCAGGTGTGTGCGTCAGCAAGTTGTCCATGTGCTGTAGGAGCAGAGGGAGTGGCACTTGGCCATGGCAGAGGAGTTCTGGGTCCTGTTTGCAGTCCCGTGGCAGGTCCTGTGTGAGCTGGTGCTTGGCTTGAGTCCAGACCTGCCCTCTGGGGAGGAACAAAGCACAGAGAAGATGCAGAATGGCTCCAGCTGCTGAAGCCCAGGGAGAGGACACGGTGTGGGAGAAGCAGCAGCCAAGGCCATGCCTAGGAAGTGGCACTGATGGTGCAGAGCCTTGTACACTGATGGGACAAACTCATCTTGAGCTGGAGAAGAGTGCCCGGCACCAAAGTGCTGTGGAGTATTGGGAAGCAGCTTGTGCCTGCCCTGGGGAAGGGGTGTCCATGACCCCCCAGGTTGCCAGCAGCTGGCAGCAGAGGATAATCAGCTGGCAGGATAATCCCACCTTGTTGCCCTCCTGTAACTCCCAGGGATCCTCCTGTGGTGCTTTGCAGCCTGGGCACAGGTCTGTGAGTTCATCTGTGCTCCAGCAGCCATGAGCTCTGTCCCTCCCTTTCCAAGGAGTCTGAGCTCTGGAGGGATGTTGTTGCCCATGCTCGCTGCAGGCTGGAGCTCAGCCCTGTCTTGGGTCAAATGCCACGTCATCCCAGGCCATTCCAGTCACTAGAAGTCACCTAAACCCCTGGCCTGGGAAGCCAGTTACTTCTTTGGGACACTGAAAGACATGTGGCTTCCAGATGTTCGCTCCAGCTGGCGCCAGAGCTGGGCAGGCACTGTGGAAAGGCCAAGTGGCTCATGTCATCTGGTGAAGGACAGATCCAGTCCTTGCCTCCCCCACAAAGATCACCAGGTCCTGCTGCCCACCATTCCTGGCCCCAAGGACATGCCTGCCCGCCCCTCCGCGGGCGGAAGGGAGGGGGAGCCACCAAGCCTGGCCTGCACTGAAGGGAGCAAGCTGGGCTGGCAGCCTGTCCTGGTGACAAGGATCTACTGGGGAAGGGAAAGCCTTGTGTAGAAATTGTTCCCTTGAGAAGCCAGGAGGAGGAGGAAGAGGATTGGGTTTCTTTGCCCAGCTTGATCTCAGGAGAAATGCCCTCTAGGAAGGGTCTTCCATGCAGAAATGCTGCTTCCTTCCAATACTCAACTGCTCTCCGGGTGCTTCAGCTGGGGAGAGCAGCAGAGGGGCAGAGGCCCTTGCAGGGAGGTGCTTTGCTGTCCCCTTGTCCTGGGCTCTGCCCCAGCACAACTCTTTTCTGGGAAGGCTGTGGACAGGCAGAGGGAGTCGGGGATGGTCATTCTCTTGCAGAGTGATGAAAGCCTTGGAGGTCTGGAGGCTCTGAGCAGGAAGGCAGGAAGGGGACAGACTGGAGAGGCCTGGACCACCTTGACCAGTGTCTGGGCAATGAAGCCACCAAGCCCCTGGCATCAGAGGTCTCTGTCTGGGGACATTTGTCCCTTCTCCATTATGATGGCTCTTGGTAGCGTGGTGACTCTCCCTAGTTCCCATGATCGCCCCACGAGAGCGTCTCATGACCTGCTGAGCACCATGGGGAGCGGCACCTCCAGGGTGCTCGGCACCCAACGAGCCTCACGGGTAGAGGGGTTTTAGGAGAAACGCATTTTAAGGGCATTTTTGTACAAAGCAACTGTTCTTTGGTCTCTTGCGAAGCCTCTCGGAGGACGCTTTATTGTTTACATTGACTCCTGTACAGTATCCCAGCCATCGCCTCCCCGTCTCGGCCGTACTGTAACGTGTGAGCCTTGCACAAACGGATTGCGTGTGTGTGAAACTGGTTTTACACTGCGTTCTGTTGCACTCGATGGTGTGTGTGTGTGTGTGTGTGTGTCTGGTCTGCTTGAGTTGTGACATGTACAAATCTCTCCCCTTTAGGCCCTTTCTTGGGGCACGGTCCCAGCGGGTGGCAGGAGGTGACAGAAGCTTCTGGGTCACTTGGATGTTAAACGGAGCAGGGATTAGCTCCGTGTCCCTCTGCCAGCAAAGGCCTCGTGGAAGGGAACCCGCCTCAGCTCCGTCTGCTCCAGGGATCTCCTGGGAGGAGTGAGCTGCTGGGAATCCATGGGCACCAGGGCACTGCACCTGCCCGGGAGCTCCAAGAGCTCTCCCGGGCCACCGGCAGGAGGAAGCCGTACCCACCACAGGTCCCTGCTCCCCACGTGCTGTTTCCTGCCTTAATCTGGCCCTGGCTACGTGCAAAGCCCCCCCAGTTCTCCCTAAGGCAGTGACCCCTGAGCCCTTGCTGGTGTGGGGCAGAGGCAGGCGCTGGCCTGGCACAGGAGGGTCTGGGCTGGCAGAGGTTTCGGTGTCCCTCCGGCAGTGCCACCAGAGGTGCTGCCAACTCGCCCGCGCTGCAGACATCTCTGTTGGCACAAGAGAAGGTGCCGGTGCCTTTTATTTTCCTTCATGGAGATGTGATGTCCGGGTGCTGGTTTGTAGGGATTGCCCAGGGCCGGGCAGCTGGCGGTGGGGTTGCAAGCCGGGGAGGGGAGCACTTCCATCTGCCCCACCTGGATCTTCCTTGGTGGCTGGGATGTCCCCTTTTCCCCTAAAGACTCTATGACCGATGTGCTCAGCTGTTTTTAAATGTGAAATTGTGCACTGATGTGCAGATTCAATGTTATTGTTACCGAATGAATAAAACTTTATTTTGAAGATGACGTGGGTGTGTGACCTCTTGTTTGGGGGGCTGGGGGTGAGGAGCACAGGGCAGTGGTGGGGATCTGGGGAGTCAAAGTGGGATTGTTCACTCACATCCCCTGACAAAAGAGGGGATGGGTCCATGGTGTCCCGATTGATGGAGCCCTGCTTCCAAGCAAGATACACTTCCAGATCCTGCTGCAGTTGCAGGGAAGATGCCGGGAGTTGGGTATGTAAAAGTTGGGATGCTGCCGGTGCCCTCCCTGCATTCCTGCAGGCACTGGAGCTGTGGGGAAGGTCCTGGGGTTTAAGCTCCAAGGGGATGTGAGGTTTTAGCCAGACACTGGCCTAGATGCACCATGGTCAGCCAAGGAGCTGAGCCAAATCCAAGCTCCAGATGCCCACAGGACACAGGGCTTGCTCCATCCCTACGGGCAGAGTGAGCCAGGGCTATGGTGGGTCGAGGCAGGCAAAGGTTGTCTCTGCACCCCCACCCCCCCCACCATCCCTTTGGCCGGACGAACAAGGATGTCACCTTTTCCCTGCCTTTTCGCCAGCTGCCCCCTCCTGCCCGCTCAGCCAATGCTCGTCCAGCTCCACACAGTGCCCTTGTAGGGTCCAGGGCTTTGCTGCCTTTCCAGGAACCACCGCTCCCCTCCCTCTGCTCCCTGAGCCCTACAATCCCTTAATCCCCTTGGGCCAGGGCATCCCTGCGGGGCTGGGCTTCACTAAATCCCAAATCTGGCTTCTGGATGTGCCTGTGACCATCCTGCTGCGCTGGGCTGGAGCCGATGTGGGCTCGCGTGGGGTTGCAGACCCCTTTCTCCTGAGGGAGGTGGGGACTGTGGGGTGCCGTGGGTGTTGGGAACCCCGGGGCAGCCCATGGCCATTGTCCTTGTGGGGCTGGGCTGGCCCTGGGGTGCAGGGGACCCATGGAGGGGTCACAGCCCTGGGCGGAGGTGACCCCCGCGCTGACGGCAGCCTGGGAGTGTCTAAAGCTGACCCTCCCCTCGGTTCCCCCCAGTGCTTTAGGAAGACGCAGGGGGCTTCTCCTGGTCCCCAGCCCCCCGCAGCTCTTGGCCGAGGGGCTCCCACGC
>WEKX01024179.1:370898-381931 GCA_013390025.1 Pitta sordida | reverse complement strand
CTGCCTGTATCCTGTCTGCACCCCACCTGCACCCCACCCGTGCGCTGCCTGACCCCACCTTCGTGCTGGCTGCACCCCACCTGCACCCCACCTCTCTCTGCCGGCACCCCATCCGACCCCACCAGCACCCTGCCTGCACCCCACCCAGCTCTCATGCCTGCAGCCCGCCAGCACCCTGTCTGCACCCCCTCTGCACCCCCCCAAACCAGCCTGCACCCTACGCGCTGCCGGCACCCTGCTCCACTCTGCCTGCACCACATCCACCCCTCACCTGCACCCCGCACCCTGCCTGCACCCCGCACCCTGCCTGCACCCCGCACCCTGCCTGCACCCTGCCCAGCCAGCCAGGCCAACCCCCCCCGCACCCAGGTGCTGACACCCCAACTCTGCTCCCATTGGCAGTGGTTGAGGTGCTGCAAAATCCCGGGAGAGCTCCTCCCCAGGGCTGGGGACTGTGCTCAGGACCGGTGGTGTCAGTGTTCAGCCCCTTTCGGTAGTGGGGCTCCAGCCCCCTTAGTGCCCAGCTCCAACCCTTTCAGCCGGGCCAGGAGCGATGATGAAGTGCCATGAGGACTCCGGGAATATCGAGGGACTGTGTGGATGTGTCTTGGCTGGGGGCTGCCTGTGCCCTCTCCAAAAGTTGCCAGCTGGGACACAGAGGAACAGATCTGCTCCTACCTCTGCTCACATCAGCCCCATGGGCTGGGGACAGCAGTATCTGGCCCTCCAGCTGCATTTTGGTGGCTGGATGTTGCCCCTGGCAATAGCTGTAGACCCAAAGGAGCCACAGGAGTTCCCAGGACAGCCAGTTGTTTATGGGTGCTGCAGAACCCCAGCTCCACAGGTTTTGGCGTTCTGAGTGTCTCAGTTTCCCCCCTCGGGAGGTCCCAGGAGCAGCAGAGGCTGGGGAGAGAGATGGGTGACTATGGGCAGCATGCCCAGCTGTGGCTGAGGGCTGGAGACCCTGCCAGGGCCATGCTGAGCATGGGGGGCTCCTGCACACCCCAGTGGGCCCATGGGACTGTGTGGCTATGCCAGGTCCAGGCCCTGCCCAGATGGAGGTGCAGAGAGGATGGCACATGCAGGGCAAGGGCCCATGGAGGGACGCATGAGCCACCAGCAGGCAACACTGGAGGCACAGACTCACTCCTGAGTGCTGACTCGAGCCAGGCAACCTCACCAGAGCAGGATGGGATATAAGGGGAAAAGCTGTGAGCTGGTGTGTTTCACTATTATATCTACCCCGAAGTCCCTTTGCTCCTTATCTACTGCACTGGCTGATGTGCCAACCCCAGTTCCAGCCACAAAGCACAGCACAGCTGTGGGGTATGGAATAGCCACAGGGCACAGGACAGCTGTAGGACATGGCACAGCCATGGAGCATGGCAGAGCGCTGGGTTATGGCACAGCTGTGGGCTATGGCACAGCTGTGGCACATGCCACACTTGCACATCATGGCACAGCCATGTCCCTGCCCAGTGTCAAATGGCTCTGGCTGCCAGCTGCCTGCAGCCAGCACCAGCAACACTGCCACATCCCTGCACAAGGTCTGCTGCCCATCCCTGCATGGGATCAGGGCCACATCAAACACCATCCTGTATCCTCATCCCACACCACCTGGGTGTTCCCAGGCTTCCCGCTGTGCCCAGAGTAGGGGGTATCTCTTGGAGCATGAGGCCTGAGGGGATCAAAACCCCTCCAGGCTGTGCTGGGGTGGGGAGGTCATGGCCTGACCCTGTGCCCCCAGCCATGAGCCGCCGCGTGGTGCGCCAGAGCAAGTTCCGGCACGTCTTCGGGCAGCCGGTGAAGGCCGACCAGATGTATGAGGACATCCGTGTCTCCAAGGTGACATGTGACAGCTCCTTCTGTGCCGTCAACCCCAAGTTTGTGGCCATCATTGTGGAGTCTGGAGGTGGGGGGGCCTTCATCGTCCTGCCCCTTGCCAAGGTGAGTGAGGAGGATGCTGAGGTCTCGCTGCCCCCCTGGGATGTACTATGGGAGTGACACACTAATGGGTGCTGCTTTTGGGGGGGCTGCTGTGATCCCAGAGCCCCCCAGCTTTGCCCTAACACCCACAACCTTCCTCACGTGAGTGCTCAACTTGATAAAAAACATGGGTGACTATCAGCACTGCAGAGGTTGACATCTCAGGGGCAGTTGAGGTGATGTGGAAAACCCTCAGCTCCTTTCTCCCCAGCCCCAATTCCCCAGGGCACAGGATGCCCAAGGAGCATCCCCTAAGGTGGGGGCCTGCCCTGCCAATTCTGGCAGAAAGACTGTGAGAGGGTCCCCAGCCCCTCCTTGCTATCAGAGGGGTCACAAAACAGTTTCTCATGGGGCACATCCTTCCCCTGTGTCCCTCTGGGGCCATGTGCCAAGTGAGCCCCATTTGTGCCTCAGTTTCCCGCTTCAAGGCAGGCGCAAATCTTTGTCCAGCACTGGGGATCCCCTGCATGGAGGGATCCCCTGCATGTCCCCACTTGTGCCACAACCCCACATGGTGTCTGTGCTGGGCTTCAGAGACCACCTGGCAGGCTCTCCCCCGTCCACTGGGGACTCATTCTGACACATCCACGTTGCAGACAGGACGGGTGGACAAGAACCACCCGCTGGTGACGGGACACACGGCACCCGTGCTGGACATTGACTGGTGTCCCCACAATGACAACGTCATCGCCAGTGCCTCAGAGGACACCACCGTCATGGTGAGGGGCTGGACCCCGGGCGGGAGGGAGGGAGGCAGCGGGTGCTGGGGGAGCAGTGCAGATCTTCCCCCCCCCTTCACTGCCTGCAAAGTGTCACTGGCCTATTTTTAGCCCCGGTGCCATGCGTTCGCGCTGGCGGCGGCTGCTTGCTCCATGATGCAGCAGTTTGTGCTATATATACCCACCCCAGCGACTCAGCACCCAGGAATAGCTTGGGGGGGCTGGGGGCTATGCCCCAGTCCTGCTCCCCCACTCTGTGCCCATCAGTACCCTGAGTGCTGGGGGTACACCCAGGATAGAGGTGCTTCTGGAATCCCCTCGTCACCCTCCCGCAGGCTGAGCCGGGATTAAGGATGAGGTTAATTGGCTCTGAGGAACTCATCCGCTTAGAGCTCACATGCGGGGTGATCCCCAACACCCGGCTCTCCATCCGCCCGCCAGGTGTGGCAGATCCCCGACTATGTCCCCGTGCGCAACATCACAGAGCCAGTGGTGACACTGGAGGGACACTCCAAGAGGGTGAGCATCATCTCCTGGCACCCCACCGCCCGCAACGTCCTGCTCAGTGCAGGTAAGGGGGTCCCAGGTTGCCCTCCCCAGGGTCAGAGGGGATCTGTGAAGTGACAGCACCTCTGTCCTCTGCAGGCTGTGACAACCTGGTGATCCTCTGGAATGTGGGGACGGGGGAGATGCTGCTGGCACTGGAGGACATGCACACTGACCTCATCTACAACGTGGGCTGGAACCGCAATGGCAGCCTCCTCGTCACCACCTGCAAGGACAAGAAAGTCCGTGTCATTGACCCCCGCAAGCAGCAGATCATAGCGGTGAGTGCCCCTGCCATGCCCTCCCCAGTCCTGCCACGGGGTCCCCCCAGTGCCTGCCTGACCCTACTAACCCCCACACTGCGCGTCTCTGTGTTTGATTTAACCCGCTAACGCCGGCACAGGAGAAAACCAAACCGCACGACGGCACCCGCCCCATCCGCGCCATCTTCGTGGCCGATGGCAAGATCTTCACCACTGGCTTCAGCAAGATGAGCGAGCGGCAGCTGGGCCTCTGGGACCTGGTATGAGACGGTGGCTCCTGCCCAGCCAGCGCCGACCTTGCAGGGCTCAACCCAGCCGGGAGTGCTCCGGGTGACAGGGACACTCCTTGCAGCGCGTGTGCCTTGGGAGCATTGTGTGCTCCTCTGGATTAGGACTCAGCAGCTGTTTTGGGGGACAGATCCGGACCCCCTCCATTTTCCCTCCTACCCATGCCCTGTGCTGACTGTTTCCCCCTCCCCCCAGGAGAGGTTTGCCCCCCACGAAGGGCTGAGGCCCGTGCGGGCCATCTTCACGCGGGAAGGACACATCTTTACCACGGGCTTTACCAGAATGAGCCAGCGGGAGCTGGGCTTGTGGGACCCGGTAACGAGGCCGCATGGAGTGCTGCCCTGGGAACTTGGCCCCCCCAGTCACCCTGTAAACCCCCTGCCCGGGGATGGGGTGCCTGCTGCAACCCCCCGCCCAAAGATGCCAAGTTTCCCAAGTGTGCCGTGTTGTGCTGCTGTGGGGAGGGTGCTGGGAGACCAGGCAATGATAGAGGAGCAAGATACAATGGGGCCGGGGGGTTCCCAGCTGTGCAGATAAACTAGAGTGAGCTGGGGGGTGGGGGGGCATGCCAAGCTGCCTGCCCAGGGGGTTGTGTACCCTGGAGGGGACAAGCTCTGTCCCCCAGTGTGCCGTGGCTAATGCGTGTGACTAACCAAGGTGGAGGGTTTGGGGTCACTGCTCACTCTCCTCCACCACTGCTCCGGCCCCATAGAATAACTTTGAGGAGCCCATCGCCCTGCAGGAGATGGACACGAGCAATGGGGTCCTGCTGCCCTTCTACGATGCCGACTCCAGCATTGTCTACCTCTGCGGGAAGGTAAACCCCACCCGGGGTGCACCCCGATGCCACCCTGTCCTTGGGGGTGCCAGGACTGGCTGACACCCATTCCCCACACTTGCAGGGTGACAGCAGCATCCGGTACTTCGAGATCACGGACGAGGCGCCCTACGTGCACTACCTGAACACCTACAGCAGCAAGGAGCCACAGCGGGGGATGGGCTTCATGCCCAAGCGTGGGCTGGACGTCAGCAAGTGCGAGATTGCCAGGTGAGAGCGAGGGGATCTGGGGGAGCCAAAGGGGGGGGTCAGCTGGCCCCTGACTGCCTCTGCCCCACTCAGGTTCTTCAAGCTCCATGAGCGCAAGTGTGAGCCCATCGTCATGACGGTGCCCCGCAAGGTGAGCCCCAGGGGGCCCCAGGGGAGACGGAGGGTCTGGAAGGGGAGACACCCCCCGTCTCACTGCGGCATCTCTCCCTCCCGCAGTCAGACCTCTTCCAGGATGACCTGTACCCCGACACACCAGGCCCTGAGCCTGCCCTGGAGGCGGATGAGTGGCTGTCAGGGAAGGATGCAGAGCCCATCCTCATCTCGCTGCGGGACGGTTATGTCCCTGTCAAGAACCGGGAGCTGAAGGTGGTCAAGAAGAACATCCTGGACAGCAAACCTCCCCCAGGCCCCCGCCGCAGCCACTCCACCTGTGACTCTGACTTCTCTGTGAGTGTCCTGGGGACAGGGACATGGCAGCAGGGCTGTCCCCCTGTCCAAGGTGGGGTAGGAGGGGCCAGGGGGTGCTCCTCAGTGACCCTGTGTCCCCCCTCCCCGCAGCAGCCAGGCTTGGATGAGGTGTTGGAGGAGATCCGTGCCCTGAAGGAGATGGTCCAAGCACAGGAGAAGCGCATCTCTGACCTGGAGAACAAACTCTGCCAGTTCACCAACGGCACGGACTAGCGCGGTGGCCACAGCCACGACCACGGGCAGGGCGAGGACTGCCCCGGCCTGCCGGGGATTAAAGCCAAGTCCCCACATTGGGCAGGAGCCCAGAGCCGTGTTCTTTCCCCAGGAGCCGAGGGGGCAGGAAGGGGGTTGGACCCTGACCCCTCCTCCACTGGCATCTGTTGCATCCTACTCCTGGGGTGCCCCAGCCCATGGGCACCCCACTGCAGTACCCAAGGGGGTCCCACTTCAGTGCCTGCAGGCTGGGGCTGCCAAGCCTCCCTCCGTGGGGACCTGCACGCTGGGAACCAGCATCCTTCCAGGACAGGGAGCTGCTGGGTCCCCCAGCCAGGACATGCTTGAGTATGGTGCTACACCCCCACTCCATCAGACCCTCACCTCCACCTGCCCCACTGCCCCCTCGGCGGGTGCTCCCAACCGGCTCTTTGCTCCTTGACCCCTTTAATAAAGGGCTCAGCCACCCTTGGCTGTGTGACAGGTACTGGGGACCAGGGACCACCATGCCAGGGGGTCCTGCCTGCACCCCACTGCCTGCAACCAGTACCAGCACCCCCAGCACAGGCAGAGGGAGGCCAAGAGAGACAAACATTAAAGAGCATTTATTGGTGTTGGCCACAGTCGGAGCTGCTCGGGCTCCCCTGGCCCTGGCCCAGATGTTGTTGTGGGGTGCATGGCAGGGGGGGCACCAGCTATTGAAAGTCCCAGGGAAGTCAGCCCAGCAGCCCCCACCCCGCATCCCCCAGCCCCCTGTGTGCAAAGGGGGAGCAGCCGGGGCGGGGGGCTGGGGTTAGCACCATTTGACAAAAGGTTTCTCTTGGGGTCAGTGCCCGGGATCAGGGGGTGCAGCGCTGCCAAGGCGGGGCATCCGAGCAGGGTGGAGGGGTGCGAGCAGGGGGCAAGGGGGGGTGACACCGGGCGGCCTCTCACAGGCACCCCCTCAGCTGCCCAAGCGGACCCCACGTCGTGGTGGGGGGCGGCTGTGCAGTCCCACGCTGGCTGTGGGGTGCAACGGGGCTGAGCCCCCCCCTGCTGGCAGGCAGAGAAGCTCCCGGGTAAGTGCACTTGGTAGCGCCTGGGCAAGAGGGAAGAAGGGGCTGGGCAGAGCCCCCTGGCTCTGGGGGCACCCTAGGACCCCACACAACTGGCAGTCCCCCCATCTGGGGCAGGATGTGCCCCCACCAGCTCTCTGGAGGTGGGGGGCTGAGCAGCACCCCATGGGGTAGTTGTGGGGGGCCAGGGCTGTCCTGGGGAGGGGGGCACAGTCCGTGGTGTTGCCCTCCCTGATCCCTGCCACCTCAGGTACAGGGTTAAGACCCATCTGCACCCTGTCCTGCTGTGGGATGCCCCCACCCCACTCCAGTACCACCCAGCTCTGGGAATGTTCTCCCAGGGTCAAATCCTGCCCCACCTCCCCATTTGCCCTCCGCAGTTCTTGGACTGGCTCCTCCCGCCCTGCTCCCCCCGTGTCCCCAGACACGGCACTGGCCATGTCCCCATCCCCATTGGGGTGGGTGAGGGGCTCAGTGAGGGTGTGGGGTCACTTCTCCGTCAGTGAGAGCTGCAGGATCCGCTGCAGATCCTCTTCCTCCTGACGTGTCCGGCGCTCTGCTTCCTCCTGCTCCCGTGCCGACAGGGCCATGGCCAGACGCAGCTGCTCCGCGTAGCTCGGGAACAGGGAGCTGGGCCCCCTGCCACCCCCTGGGGACGAGGCGACGGGGGGCCTGGGAGCCGCCGTGTGCTGGGGAGTCCTGGGGGGTGGCAGGGGCTCAGCGGGGCTCCGCATGGAGCGGGTGCCCACTCCCCCCCGCCCACCCCCCCCAGGGGAATGGCCGGACCTTACCAACCTGTCTCCCCGGCGGCCCTCGTGCGACATGGGGTGGGTGCCCGGCTTGCTGTTGGTCAGTGCTTCCCAAATGGTCACCTATGACCGGCGGCAGAGAAGTGCTTGGAGGGTGGTACCTCAAAACCCAGCCCCCCAGCACGAGCCCTGACCCGCCACTGTGGGATGCAGGGATGAGGCAATGTGGGGTGAACATCCCAGGCAGCACCAGGATGGGATGAGCAGCAGAGTCCCCTGGCCAGCAGGGCAGGAGGAGGCAGTGGAGTGGCAGTGCCCACCTGGTCATACTCGCTGCCTGCTTCCAGCAGGCTCTGCTGGATAGCAAACTGCAGCAGGTCATCCTCATCCTCCCGCAGGGCGTCCTGGTGAGTGCCCACCACACTGTACCCCCGTGGCACTTCGAACAGCGCTGGGTCCATCTCACACGCTCGGCAAGAGGCTGTGGAGAGACAGGAGCCAACATGGCTGGGCACCCCATGAGACCCTCTCCCACTGCACCACACCAGTCATGTCCCTCACCCTGCTGGGACCCCCCTCCCGCTCACCCCACGTACTGAGGGAGCTGGAGCTGCTGACACTGGAGGAATCACTGCTGGGCGAGGGTGCCTCACTGCTGGGGCTGTGCCGCAGGGAACTGACGGGCTCATCGCACCCGTTGAGGTTTCCGAAGGTGATGCGGGCATTGAGGATATGGAAGATGGGGATTTCTGCAGGAAAGGGAAAAAAAAGCAGGGAGGGAAGCTGGCTGTGCCAGCCGGGCCAGTGGCAGAGCCCCCCCCATACCGATCTTGACGGGGAAGCCGGGCGGGAGGCGCAGGGTGATGAAGTCCCGCAGTTTGGCGAAGAGCGCGTTGCTTATTGCCATGAGGTCGATGATGGGGGCAACCTGCTCGCAGAGGGACAGCGGGTGGTCCTCACACAGCCACAGCTTTGCCTTGAACCTGACAGGGACAGGCATTGGGATGGGGACTCCTGCCTGCCCCCTCTGGGGGGTCTGAGCAGTGGGGGTGGGGACACAGGGCAGTGCCCATCTGCTCCTTCCTCCCCTCACTTCTGTGTCTTGGTGGTGAGCTCCATGGGCCGTCCCATGTCCCGGTTGCCCAGCTCAAAGTTGGGGTTGAAATACTCCTCCGGGGTGATGGCGGTGGGGTTGGCGTGGCTCAGCGTCTGCGTGATCAGTGTCTGCGTGGGGGGACAGCCCGGTGGGGTGAGAGGGGGAGGTCTGAGTGCGGGGCCACCCCCCCAGACCTCTGGGACACTCACCCCATTGTTGGGCCCCACATGCTGCTCGGCAATGCCCAGGAAGGACTGCAGGGGGGTCTTACAGCCTGCGGGAGAGGAGGAGGAGGTGAGGACAGAGCTGGGGGTGCCCTGAGCCCCCCAGCCTGTGCTGGCCCCACCTTTGCTCTTGCCCTTGTGCTGGTCTGAGAGGTGCTCAGTTCGTGTCCGTGTGATCAGCTCCACATTGGATGCGCCATAGACCTGGACAAGGAGGGGAAAGGCAGAGGTGGGTGACCCCCATCTGCAGCTGGCCATACCCCTCTGAGCGGGTGGACGGCCCTGCCCCTCACCTTGGCCTCGTACCCATTCACCATTTCTGTCTTCTCACTCCTCCAGCCCAGGATCCCAGACTTGTTCCTGGGGTGACACAGGACCATGAGCAATGGGTGGGATTGCTTGGACATTCAGGGGTGGGCTCAGTGCCACCCATACCCACCTCTCGAAGGCGATGTTCTTGGTGTCGAGCTGAGTGGTGACAACAGGGGCTGTCAGCCGCCCCATCACCTGCTCCTCAGTGGGCTGCACAGCAGCCAGCAGCACCTCCTGGTCGTGGCCAGCCAGGGCCAGCGTCTCCGAGTAGACCACTCGCCGGTCATGGTCAATCTCCATCACCACTGCACTGGTGTCTGCAGGAAGCAGGGTCAGGATAACCGTGGTCCCCACCATGTCACCCAGCCCCACTGCAGCACCACGAGACTCTCCCGGTGCTCCCTGGCAGAGTGGGACACCCTGGGGCCGTCTCACCTTGTCCCCGGAAGACGAAGCTGCGGTTGCCCCGCTGCCAGGTCATGTGGTCGAAGCCCAGCAGTGTGGTGTCCACACGCAGGTTCTGGCCGCTCTTCCACACCTTGTAGGTGTCGCTGGGGCAGATCTTGGATACCAGCGGCACTGGGGAGAGACGCCAATAGCCCAGCTGGGGATGGGGCTACCTGCACCCCCGAGTGGGCTGCCAGAGCTGAGCTGGGTGGGGAACACACCTGGGAAACCCAACGCCTTGGTGGGATGGGGGTCTGCAACCTTGGGGTGTCTGGGGGCAAGGGGGGGCATGTCACCCTGAATCTGGGGATGGGGATGGATGCTGGGGCTGGGTGACTCTGCTGGGAAACTCCCAATCTCCCCACAGCCACGCTCTGCCCCAAGCTCACCCCAGCTGGTGAACTCCCACTTCATCTCCACATAGAAGTCCTGGGCCTGCGGAGAGCACAGAGGGGTCAGGAGCGGCCTGTGGCCAGCAGCCCCTGGCAACCCCTGCTGGAGGGAGGTACCTTGCGCAGCTTCTCCAGCAGGACGGGGATCCCGGCCAGGCGCTTGATGGCTCTCTGGTAGTCGCGGTAGCGCAGGACCAGCTGCACCAGCTCCAGGTCACGGGTGCTCACAGCCTCCTGCAGGACTGCAGGGCAGAGGGGCAGTGCCCAGGGTCATGGTGTGGTGTGGCACACATGGCACTGCAGAGCTGGGCACTGCACAGGAGCCCCAGGCACAGACCACCATGTCAACGGTCCCTTGGGGAGCTGCAGCACCAAGGTGAACTTGACCACGGCTGTGCTCTTGCCCATGCCCCTGTGTCCATGCTCATGCCCATGCCCATCTCCACGCTCATGCCCATGCCCATCTCCACGCCCATGTTAGTGCTCGTGCCAGGGCGGCCTGAGAGGGGACAGAGGTAATGAGCCCCCTCCGCTCACCTGTCCATCCGCTGCGGTTCTCCTTGCCCACATCAGCGCCATGCTTCAGCAGCACCCTGGCACACTCCAGGTGGCCCAGTGTGGTGGCCAGGTGCAGTGGGGTGCGTCCTCGAGGGTCCAGCTGCTCAANGCCGTGGGCTGCGGCGGGCGCACGTGTTCCCCTGCCTGAGCCGGGGGCGGGTGGCTGCGGGAGCGGAGAGGCTGCTTGGAGGATCCCCAGGCTCTGGGGAGCCGCTGCTGGGGCTGCCGCTGTTTGTGCCAAACCTGGAGCCTGGCACACAGCCAGCCCTGAGGAATCCCTTGCGTGGTGGCGGGGTGGGAACCCCAACACCCACAGGCCTTGCTCCCCATATGGGGAACAGCATCACACCCATGCCCAGGGCTGGGGACACAGCCTGGGGGGACCCTGGCACACCCTCTGCGTCCCCAGCGCCCAGTCAGAGTGAAAGTGTTGTGCCCAGAGAGGGGCACTTGGATGCTGCCAGGGCAGGAGGCAACGAGGCAAACCCCAAATCATGGGTTTTGGGGAGGTCACCCCCAGAACAAACTAGGGGTGCAGGACCCCAAGCTGCCAGGTAGCCAGAGGTGTTTCGGCATGGGCAGAGGTGGGGTGTGGGCTCCCCCATGCCCAGGGTCTCACCCGCAGCATGTCCCTGCCTCTCTCGGGGCATGTCCCCTCCCTGCAGAGAC
>WEKX01024179.1:288515-365386 GCA_013390025.1 Pitta sordida | reverse complement strand
GAATCCTTTTGCATTTCCTTCTACCTCTCCTTCTACGCCCCTTGGCACGCCCCTGGTTGCCCCTCGGTGATTGCCCTCTGGACTCCGCACTGCACACCCGAGGGACCCCCGTCGAGTCCCCTGCTCTGCCCCCCTGGAACCTTCTGATGTGCTCCCAGTGCAACGCCTTGCTGAAGCCCGTGACCCCCTTCGTGCACCCTCTTTTACCCCCCTGGAATCTTTTAGTACACCCCAAACATTACCCCGATTCCCCCCTCCTCTCCTCCGTGCCGCTCCGGTGGCCCCCGCATGCACCCACCGCCCCCCTGCACCACCCGCAGCCTTCACAGCCCAGCGCGGGGGCTGCTGGCACAGGCTGAGGACGCGCCGGTCGGTGCCAGCAGCACCGAGATGACCCTGAAAATGGCAGGATGCGGGGAGACACCCTCCTGCTCCCCCCAGCACCCCGCAGCCAGCGCCCACCCCAGCTGGATCCGGACCTGGCGGTGCTGGCTGGATGAACGGGGCGGCCGCCGCGCTGCAAGCCAGAGCCGAGCCTGGGCAAGACCGTTCCCATCCCCGGCGGTGCCGGTGCCCGCAGCCCCCACGCCCGTGGGCGTCACGGTGGGGTTGGCCCCCCACGGTAGAGTTGGACCCCAGAGCTGCCCGTGGCCAGTGCAGGTGGCCCCGCGGCAAAATGAATGAACGGGTCTCCGAGGCGGCCCCGGAAAGCTGCCCGCGGGCCAAGGCTATGCCGAAATTATTCCGGCCACGTGCCAATGGCCGGGTCCTGCCAGGAGAGCTGTCGGCACGCGTGGGCACAAGGCTGCCCTGCCTCCGGGCGTCCCCCGTGCCAGCGGGCAAGCGGGGGGCCAGGGGTTCCCGGGGCGGTGCCGGGTCTCCCTGTCGCGGCCAGGGGAAATGGAAAACAGTTTCTTCCAATCTCTTATCGCCTGGCAGCTATGGGAGGAAATGAGTTATAAAGTCCAGAGGCCGTTTCCTACTGCACTGGGAGCACCCACTGTCGCTGCCGGGGATGCGCTGCCCTGTCCTGCATGGTGGGGTGCCCAGGGGGTACCCTGATCCCTTTGCTCGCGCTCCCTTTCCCCCACACAGGGATGCTGGCCGGCCCCAGCCCTACCATCACCAGTGTGGGTCCAAATGCTGGAGGTCCAAATGTCAGCCCACATCCCAGTGCAGGGATGGAGATGGGCTTCCTTGGGCTCCACGATCCCACCAGGGTTTGGGGTGTCCCCGCGCCAGTGGTCTCTGAGCTGCTGCAGTGCCCACCCGCATCCCACCACACCCCAGCTGCCCAGGGTCCTCTGGATCCGCCCGGATGAGGGGCTGTGGGCCGGTTCCCCCCCAACCCCGCACGGAGCGTCCTGTTCCCGGCGGTGCCCGTGGGCAGCGGGCGCGAAGGCACAGATGCCGCAGCACCGACTGCCAAGGCGCTGCCATCTGTGTGCGCGGGGCTGCCAGGCTGGAGGGGGCCACCGCTCCCCCCGCGGCCACCCCACCCCGGCCCCGGGGCACTGCAGGGTGCTGTGCCTCCCAAAACTGCGTCCGCAGGGCTCGGGTGGGGGGCGGGGATGTGCGTGGGGAGGGGTCTGGGACCCCGCAGGGAGGAAGGAAGTGGAGGAGGGTTGGCTGCCTGCCTGCCTTCCTCTGAGGGGTCGTGGGGCCGCTGTCGCCCTTTAGGGCCATCACACCGGCCAGTGCTGCCAGCCCCTCAGGCCTTGTACTTCCCGGGCTTGGGGCTTCTCCTTCCTGTGGGGCAGCGTGGTGTTTGTGTAGGACCTACCGAAGCAACGGGTGGTGGGGCTGGGCAGTGGGTGTTAGGGCTCCCCCATGGTGCCCAGCAAAGGGGACACTGGGGAATGGTTCAGCAGCATCACCCCGTGCCTGGCTGCGTTTCACGAGAGGCGGGGCGGGGGATGTGACCCTACACGGGGGGGGTTCCCATATACTGCCCTCATGCTGCTGTGGGCAGCTGCAGCCCCATAGCCACCCCATGGGGCCAGGCCCTAGGGTCTCTAGGACCCATTTTTTGAGTCTGGGCGTAGGGGTTTGCCGCCTGCTCAGAAGCGGTGCCCCCGTGGGTGCTGGGGCTGGTGCCAGCGCCGGGCCAGCGCGGCTGCTCAAACGATCCTTTGTTCCCGGTGGGGACACAAAGGGCTCCAGTCCGGCTGTCCGGAGCCAGCAGCAGGGCTGGAGGTGCACGGCAGCATGGGGGGCCGTGGCACCTGCCCCAGAGCCAGGATGCCCTGGGGGGCTGGTCTGTGCCAGGGTGCAGAGCCAGTGAACACCCTATGTGGGAACCCATGGACCGGGGGTGCCCACCCCTTGGGGGGCACACTGCCCCTGTCCAGGAACCCCTAAACACCCAGCCANTTTAGTACACCCCAAACATTACCCCGATTCCCCCCTCCTCTCCTCCGTGCCGCTCCGGTGGCCCCCGCATGCACCCACCGCCCCCCTGCACCACCCGCAGCCTTCACAGCCCAGCGCGGGGGCTGCTGGCACAGGCTGAGGACGCGCCGGTCGGTGCCAGCAGCACCGAGATGACCCTGAAAATGGCAGGATGCGGGGAGACACCCTCCTGCTCCCCCCAGCACCCCGCAGCCAGCGCCCACCCCAGCTGGATCCGGACCTGGCGGTGCTGGCTGGATGAACGGGGCGGCCGCCGCGCTGCAAGCCAGAGCCGAGCCTGGGCAAGACCGTTCCCATCCCCGGCGGTGCCGGTGCCCGCAGCCCCCACGCCCGTGGGCGTCACGGTGGGGTTGGCCCCCCACGGTAGAGTTGGACCCCAGAGCTGCCCGTGGCCAGTGCAGGTGGCCCCGCGGCAAAATGAATGAACGGGTCTCCGAGGCGGCCCCGGAAAGCTGCCCGCGGGCCAAGGCTATGCCGAAATTATTCCGGCCACGTGCCAATGGCCGGGTCCTGCCAGGAGAGCTGTCGGCACGCGTGGGCACAAGGCTGCCCTGCCTCCGGGCGTCCCCCGTGCCAGCGGGCAAGCGGGGGGCCAGGGGTTCCCGGGGCGGTGCCGGGTCTCCCTGCCGCGGCCAGGGGAAATGGAAAACAGTTTCTTCCAATCTCTTATCGCCTGGCAGCTATGGGAGGAAATGAGTTATAAAGTCCAGAGGCCGTTTCCTACTGCACTGGGAGCACCCACTGTCGCTGCCGGGGATGCGCTGCCCTGTCCTGCATGGTGGGGTGCCCAGGGGGTACCCTGATCCCTTTGCTCGCGCTCCCTTTCCCCCACACAGGGATGCTGGCCGGCCCCAGCCCTACCATCACCAGTGTGGGTCCAAATGCTGGAGGTCCAAATGTCAGCCCACATCCCAGTGCAGGGATGGAGATGGGCTTCCTTGGGCTCCACGATCCCACCAGGGTTTGGGGTGTCCCCGCGCCAGTGGTCTCTGAGCTGCTGCAGTGCCCACCCGCATCCCACCACACCCCAGCTGCCCAGGGTCCTCTGGATCCGCCCGGATGAGGGGCTGTGGGCCGGTTCCCCCCCAACCCCGCACGGAGCGTCCTGTTCCCGGCGGTGCCCGTGGGCAGCGGGCGCGAAGGCACAGATGCCGCAGCACCGACTGCCAAGGCGCTGCCATCTGTGTGCGCGGGGCTGCCAGGCTGGAGGGGGCCACCGCTCCCCCCGCGGCCACCCCACCCCGGCCCCGGGGCACTGCAGGGTGCTGTGCCTCCCAAAACTGCGTCCGCAGGGCTCGGGTGGGGGGCGGGGATGTGCGTGGGGAGGGGTCTGGGACCCCGCAGGGAGGAAGGAAGTGGAGGAGGGTTGGCTGCCTGCCTGCCTTCCTCTGAGGGGTCGTGGGGCCGCTGTCGCCCTTTAGGGCCATCACACCGGCCAGTGCTGCCAGCCCCTCAGGCCTTGTACTTCCCGGGCTTGGGGCTTCTCCTTCCTGTGGGGCTGCGTGGTGTTTGTGTAGGACCTACCGGGTGGTGGGGCTGGGCAGTGGGTGTTAGGGCTCCCCCATGGTGCCCAGCAAAGGGGACACTGGGGAATGGTTCAGCAGCACCCCGTGCCTGGCTGCGTTTCACGAGAGGCGGGGCGGGGGATGTGACCCTACACGGGGGGGGTTCCCATATACTGCCCTCATGCTGCTGTGGGCAGCTGCAGCCCCATAGCCACCCCATGGGGCCAGGCCCTAGGGTCTCTAGGACCCATTTTTTGAGTCTGGGCGTAGGGGTTTGCCGCCTGCTCAGAAGCGGTGCCCCCGTGGGTGCTGGGGCTGGTGCCAGCGCCGGGCCAGCGCGGCTGCTCAAACGATCCTTTGTTCCCGGTGGGGACACAAAGGGCTCCAGTCCGGCTGTCCGGAGCCAGCAGCAGGGCTGGAGGTGCACGGCAGCATGGGGGGCCGTGGCACCTGCCCCAGAGCCAGGATGCCCTGGGGGGCTGGTCTGTGCCAGGGTGCAGAGCCAGTGAACACCCTATGTGGGAACCCATGGACCGGGGGTGCCCACCCCTTGGGGGGCACACTGCCCCTGTCCAGGAACCCCTAAACACCCAGCCAGGGTCTTGGGGGGGGAGTGGCCTTGCTGTGAGCCAGCGTGTCCCTGCTCAGGGTGTGCTGGCATCGCCCCTGCCACTGGCCACCCTCCTGATGATGGGGAGGCCAAACCCTGCCCCCCCTTTTGGCTGGTGGTTGCTATGGGAAACCCGTGGGTTTCCCCTGCAGATGGGCTGAGCCCCTCTCCATCTCCGGGGAAATTGTTGCTCTGGCAACGCATCCCCCCTGCGGGATGGATGGATAGGGAAGGGACCGCTTGGGGAGGGGACACCTGCTGACACCCCCATGCCACCCTCAGACCCTGGCTGGGCGTCGATCAACCGCGGGGTGCTCATCTGTGACGAGTGCTGCAGCGTGCACCGCAGCCTGGGCCGCCACATCTCCATTGTCAAGCACCTGCGCCACAGCCCCTGGCCCGCCACCCTACTCCAGGTGGGTGATAGGGACACTAGAGTGTGGGGACATGCACACCGGGACCCCCCGTACCAACTGGGCCCTGTCTGTCCCCCATAGATGGTGCACACCCTGGCAAGCAATGGGGCCAACTCCATCTGGGAGCACTCGCTGCTGGATCCAGCACAGGTGCAGAGCGGGCGCCGGAAGGCAAACCCCCAGGACAAAGTGCAGTAAGTGCCCCCTGTACTGTGGGGAGGGGGCCAGCACTCGTTGGGAGCCCCCTCCTCACTTCAAAACCTGCTTCTCCCTTCAGCCCCACCAAGTCAGAGTTCATCCGTGCCAAGTACCAGATGCTGGCCTTTGTCCACAAGCTGCCCTGCCGGGATGACGACGGTGTCACTGCCAAGGACCTCAGCAAGGTGGGGTGGGGGCACAGGGACTCCCCATTGGCAATGGGGACAGATCTTCCTCTTACCAGCTCTCTCCTCTGCAGCAATTGCACTCGAGTGTGCGGACGGGCAACCTGGAGACCTGCCTGCGCCTGCTCTCTCTGGGTGCCCAGGCCAACTTTTTCCATCCGGTGAGGGCTGGTGGGGCTTGGGGGCCCCAGGGGCTGTGAGGGGCCCAGGCGGGGGGGTGTCCCAGAACCTGGTCGTGTGGGCAGGATTTAGGGCTGAGGATGCCCATGCCCACAGGAGAAGGGCACCACGCCACTGCATGTGGCCGCCAAGGCCGGGCAGATCCTGCAGGCAGAGCTGCTGGTGGTCTATGGCGCCGACCCTGGGGCACCTGATGTGAATGGCCGGACCCCCATCGACTATGCCAGGTGAGGGCAAGGAAGGGGAGTCACCCCTGGCTGCACCCTCACCTGGGATGGGTGTTACCCCTGACTGCCCTCCCACAGGCAGGCAGCCCAGCACGAGCTGGCAGAGCGACTGGTGGAGTGCCAGTACGAGCTGACTGCCCGGCTGGCCTTCTCCCTCTGCGGCAGGAAGCCGGGTGAGCAGGGGGGTCTGGGGATGGGGGGGGGTTACCCCTGGGGGAGGGGCTGTGGGGCCCCACTCACCACCCCTCTCTTTGCATAGACCACAAGAATGGGCACTACATTATCCCACAGATGGCTGACAGGTGAGTGCCCATTGCCTGCGGTCCCACCACCGTGTCCCATGTCCCCCCCAGTGTCCCTGCTGGGCTAAGGGGGGGATCCTGGTCACTGGAGCATCCCTGGGGGGTGGGGGAAGTCGGTGTGTCTGCGTGTTTAACGTCCGCCTTTATCCTGTTCTTCCCTCCGCTGCCTTCTCCGGAGCGCAGGGTGCGCCCAAAGTGCATGGCACAGAGGTATTGTCTGCTCGGCTCCGGGGGTCCCCCATGCCACTGGCATGGCCCCCCCTGCAGCCCCGGCCCAGCCCAGCACCTGGGGAACACTCAGGGAGGGGGATCCTGCTCACCCCCTGCCACCTTGTCCCACTGTGCCTTGCCTGCCAGCCCTGCTTGGTGAAGCCCCCAGTGTCTGAGGGGAGGGTCCCTGTTCTGGTGGGGTGAAGCTGGGAACTGTTTTAGTGAGAACAGGCAAAAAAATAACCCCCACTTCCTGTCTCCCCCCTCGCTGCACTCCCCAGCCTGGACCTCTCTGAGCTGGCCAAAGCAGCCAAGAAGAAGCTGCAGGCGGTGAGTGGGGGCCAGGGCAGGGCTGGGGGTCCCCCTGCTCCCCACGTCCTGCCTGACACCCATCCCCTGTCCTGCTGCAGCTCAGCAACCGCCTCTTCGAGGAGCTGGCCATGGACGTCTACGACGAGGTGGACCGTCGGGAGAACGATGCGGGTGAGTGGGGGCCGTGGGGTGCAGCCCCCCAGGGCTGGGCCGGGCGTCACGGCGCGGGGAGGAGGAGGAGGAGCAGCCGGCGGGGCCGTGGCTGAGCCCTGCGCTCCCCCCCCATCTGGATGCGTCCGCCGGGACCGCAGGCCCCTCCTTCATTCCTCCGGCCGGGGAGGTTTGCTCAGCGCGAGGGGCCGCCGCTGGGTGCCGGGGCTGAGGTGCTGCTGGAGGTGGGTGCCGGGATCCCCGGAGCTGGGGGCTCAGCCTGGAGGGGTGCCCCTGATCTTGGGGGTGGTGAGGGTGGGTGACGCCCCATTTCCGTGGCAGGGTGGTCGCCAACAGAAACGACAAACCCTCTCCCTCCTGGCTGGGAAGTGGTGAGCTGATGCCCCAAGGGGGGTGAGGAGCCGGGGGGTCCTGCTGGGGAGTTAAGGGGGGACCCCAGCCCTGCAGGGTGGCTGGGGGAGGTGATTCCCGTCAGCCCGGCCGGGCTCCGCTCCCAGCCCCGGCTGGCTGGCCCCGTGCCCGCGCCTGCGTCCTGCCGGCTCCAGGCCCTGCAGGCTGCTCATCCCGGGGGACTCCGGCCCCTCCAGCCCCCGGGGTCTGACAGCAGGTACCTTTCTGCAGTCTGGCTAACGACACAGAACCACAGCACACTGGTGACAGAGCGCAGCGCCGTCCCCTTCCTCCCTGTCAACCCCGAGTACTCGGCCACACGAAACCAGGTGAGCCCTCATCTAGGCCCCACGACCTCCCCGTGCACCCAGACACCTGCTCACCCGGTTTTCCCCACCTCGTGCCCCCAGGGCCGGCAGAAGCTGGCCAGATTCAACGCCAGGGAGTTTGCCACCTTGCTCATTGACATCCTCGGGGAAGCCAAGCGCCGTCAGCAAGGGAAGAGTCTGCTGAGCCCCACAGGTGAGAGGCAGAGGGCACTGAGGGAGAGCTGAGCTCAGCACCCCTCCTACCCTGTGCTCAGCACCCCCTTGCTTTCCCCTAGACGCTCTTGACTACTCACTGCGGAGCCAGAGCGACCTGGACGACCAGCACGACTACGACAGTGTTGCATCTGACGAGGACACAGACCAGGAGCTGCTGCGCAACGCCTCCCGCAACAACCGTGCCAGGGTGAGCCCTGGCCCCCCACCCTGGACCCCTGCCCTGGCTCTGGGATCCTGGTGCTGAGCCCTTCTCCCCGCAGAGCATGGACTCCTCTGACCTGTCAGACGGCCCCATCACGCTACAGGAGTACCTGGAGGTGAAGAAAGCTCTGGCTGCCTCTGAAGCCAAGGTGCAGCAGCTGATGAAGGTGAACAACAGCCTGAGTGATGAACTGCGCCGCCTGCAGCGTGAGGTGAGTGTGAGGCTGGTGGGAACCCCCTCCTCAGGGTACCCCACTTCTTGTTGATGCCTCCCCCTGCTCCTCCCTGCTGTAGATTCACAAGCTGCAGGCAGAGAACACACAGATCCGGCAGCAAACTGGTCCCACACACCCAACCCCGGCCCCCAGTGAGCGGCCGGAGCACGGACACCCCCCAGGCACGGCCCCCACACATCGCCGGGACCGCCAGGCCTTCTCCATGTACGAGCCGGGCTCGGCGCTGAAACCCTTTGGGCAGCCGGTGGAGGAGCTGGTGACGCGGCTGCAGCCCTTCGGCCCCGGTGTGAGTGTGCTGGGGCGAGCGGGTGGGTTTTGGGGTGAAGCAGCTCCCTCGGCCCTGCAGGGCACTGGGTCCAATCCCTGCGGGGCCGTAACCTTTCGTGTGTCGCCAGGAGGTGGAGGACGAGGCTCTGTACTCCATGCACATCCCGGCCAGCGTGTACCGGGTAAGGGGGCCGCAGCGGGGGCGGCTCCTGCATGGGATGTGGTGGCTGTCACCTGCCTGGAATGTGGCCTTTGGGATGTCCTGTTCCCCCAGCGCCCTGCACCCTCCTGGGTCAGGCCAGGGATCTCCCCAAGGGACGGTGGCCACGGGATGTTCCTGCATGCAGGGTGGCAGTGTCCCTTGTGCTCGTCCTCCCCTGCACGTCACCAAGGTTGGCTCCAGACCCTTCTGCACCCTATTCAGCACTGGTTTCCCCTCTCTTCCCCCTCCAGATCCGGAAAGGTCCATCTGCCTCCTCTGTGCCCTTTCCCCCGTCTTCCCCGCTGCTCTCCTGCCCACCCGATGGTGCCCGGCACATGGTGATGTATCAGGGATGGGGGAGGACTCTTGGGGTAGGGAGACCTCTGGCCCTGTGTGGGGATGGGGCTGGGGCTGGGTAGGGCTTGACGCTGTGGTCTCCTCTCCAGAGCAAGCTGGACCGGCATGGCAGTGGCACTGACAGCGACTATGACAACACACAGGCAGGGGAAGTCCTGATCAGGTGAGTGCTGGGACTGGAGGCTGCACCAGGGGACATGGGGACAAAATGATGTGGGACTGGCTCTGACCACCCCGGGGGGTGGATTGCTTCCTGCAGCATGGAGGGCAAGCGATTTGTGGAGCTGAGCAAGGATGAGGACTTCCCTCATGAGCTGGACCCGCTGGACGGGGAGCTGGACCCTGGACTGCCCAGCACTGAGGATGTCATCCTGAAAACTGAGCAGGTCACCAAGAACATCCAGGAGCTGCTGCGGGCGGCACAGGAGTCCAAACATGACAGGTAGGACTGATGTACAGCCTTGGGGTCCCTCTGGACTAAGGGGCTGTGGTCACACAGGACCATCCCTGCCTCCACTCCTGGAGGGGAGCCATTGGCCCCTGCACTGCTCCCTGCTCACCCTTTCTCCTTGCCCCCAGCTTCGTGCCCTGCTCGGAGAAGATCCACTCAGCTGTGACAGAGATGGCATCGCTCTTTCCCAAGGTAAGAGGGGTGTCATGTCCCTGGAGTGGGGATGGTCCCCACCAGACACCGTAAGCTTTCAAGGTATGGGTCCTGATGCTGATCCTGTGCCCTGCTGCAGAAGCCAGCACTGGAGACGGTGCGGAGCTCCCTGCGGCTGCTCAATGCCAGCGCCTACCGGCTGCAGAGCGAGTGCCGCAAGACGGTGCCCCCCGAACCAGGCGCCACTGTGGACTACCAGCTCCTGACCCAGCAGGTCATCCAGTGTGCCTACGACATCGCCAAGGCCGCCAAGCAGCTGGTCACCATCACCACTCGTGAGAAGAAGCAGTGAGCGCCAGCCCGCGTCCCCCGTGTCCCCCGGCCCCTGTGCTCTCTGTCTCTCCCTTCCCTCTGTCAGCAGCTGGCACCTGGGGCGAGCGTGGCTGCAAGTGGCCTTTTTGGGGAGCCGGGGTGGGGGGTGAGCTCCCTATGCCCTCCACGCCCTCAAGGAGCTGGTGCTCAGCCTGCGGGGTCGGTGCCTGTGTCCCCCTGTACAGCCCCCCGCCCGCCCCGCGGCACGCGCCTAACTTATCCTGTACATAGCCTGTGTAGCTGTCTGTGGCGGCGGTGGCCTTGTACCCCCGCCCCCCACAAAGCCCCTTTCTGGGTGGCCGGTACCCCCGGGGCCACCCACAGCATTACACTGGACTGGGACGCCCGTGGGCCTCCCTCCCCTTCCCGGGTGTCCTGAACCCCTCCCTGGGCATCCTGCCCCTCACCGGGGCGCGCTCCCCACTGTAAGATGTGTCCTTGTAAATTTGTATCAATAAAGTTGTGAGCATTGCACGGGCCCCCAGCCCCCCCTCCTGTGCCCATGGAGGGCCCTTTCCCCCCTGAACGTGGCTGCAGGGGCTTCACCCTCCCTCTCCCCCGGCACCAGGCAGGGCTTGGCCACGTGTCCCTCCCGTTTCACCCAGTCCCCTTGGCCCTGCTGGCGGCCGCTCACGCCATCCCCGGCACAGCCCCGCTCTTTGCCCAGCCCCGGGGCTGGGCTTTCCCAGCACGGCCCCGCCATCTCTCTGCGAACCCGCTGAGCACCGGGGCTGCCGCCTGGGGATCCTGCTGCCTTCATGCTGTCCCTGGAGGGTTTGGTCGCCGCAGCCGCGGTGCTTGTGGTGCTGGGCCTCCTGGCCTGGTGCCTTTGGGCAGGGAGGCTGGAGGTGCCTGGAGACCTGTCAGAGGAGGAGGAGGAAGAGGAAGGGATCCCCTTTATGGCCGAGGAGGGTTCAGGACACTGCCGGCTGCTGTGCAAGCCCTCGGCTTTGGCCCAGCACCTGGTGCGGAGCTTGGGGCGGTCAGCGGTGCTATGGGGGGGACATTGGCCATGGCCACGCTGGCCTCAGCTCCAGATGCTGTGGCAGCTCCTGGAGGCACCTGAACCAGAGCCAGTGGTGGCCCGGGAGCTCCTGCAGCTGCCTGATGCTGGGCTGGTGGCCCTGGACTGGCTGGTGGGGCCATGGGGGGCTCTGGGTGGTGGTGGAGGGATCTCCAGCCCTGTGCTGCTACTAATCCCCAACGCTGCTGGGAAGGTGACAGGGGGGCTGTTGCAGCTGGGGCTGCGGGCGCTGGAGCGAGGCTTCATCCCCGTCATCTTCAACCGCCGGGGCCACAACGGCTGCCCCCTCACCACCCCCCGGCTCCAGCCCTTTGGGGACCCTGGGGATCTGCGGGAGGCTGTGACCTACCTGCAGTGCCGGCACCCCACTGCCTCACTGCTGGCTGTCAGCGAGGGCTCGGGCTCGGGGCTGCTGCTCGCCTACCTGGGGGAGAGCGGCTCCTCCAGCCGCCTGGCCGCCGCCGCCTGTCTTTCCCCCATCTTCCGTGGCCGGGACTGGTTTGAGGCTGGAATGCCCTGGCTCTACGAGTGGCCGCTGCTCCTCCACCTCAAGCAGGGATTGAGCAGGTCAGTGGGGTCCCTTGGGCTTGGGAAGGTGGAGGGGGGTACCCTGGGAACCCCTCGGTTATCCCTGTGGGAGGGGGTGTGGTGAGCGCTGCTGCCGGCACCCAGAGCCCCAGCATGGGAGCAGAGGTGCTGAGAACAGCAAAATGTGCTGGTTAATGAACACCAGCCTGGAGCTGGCAGCCATGGGGCCAGCCAGGCCACCACATCTGTCCCCAGCCTGGCTGGGGCTGAGGCAGCATCTTAGTGTCCCTGGGCTGGGTAATGTGTCACCTCTGGGGTGGTTGGGGAAGTCCCTCTGTGGTGCTGGACCCCGGAGACAGTGGGCCTGGCCACTTTTCCTGCACTGCTATTTCTCCCCAGAACACTGCCAATCCCATTGCTGGCCCTGTGGGGCTGGAGGGGGAACCATGATGTCAACCCACAGCTGGGCAGGGGGCTGTGACAGCTGTCCGCTCTTCCCAAGGGATCTGGGTTCCCTGTTGCCCAACACAGCGGAGCAGCCCAAGCATATGCTGGGACAGGAGACACACCACCCTGGGCCAAGGCCTTGAGCAAGTGTCTCCTTCCTGGGGAGTGCTGAGACCTCTGAGGGGAGCAAAGGAGCCTTGCTAGTGAGCAAATGAGGGTCAAAAAAAATACAGGCGACCCCCAAAATGCTGGGGCAAACAGATGGCTCGGATGGGTGCAGCAGGTACCCATCCATGCAGGGAGGGGGATTGCGGGGTGGGCAGTAGGGTGTCGACTCCCCCTCCCCCTTTCCCGATACCCTTTGCAAATGCTGCTGTCACGGCAACGGAGCAGAGTGCTGGCTGTCTCCCGTCGCCATGGCACCCGTGCTGTGCTGTGAGGTCTCTCAGCATCCCTGGCAAGGGCCTGGATGGGACCCTCCCAACCGCCTCTGGGGTGAGGGGTTCTTGAGCTCACCCCTCAGTGCGTGCAGAGCCATGGCTGGTGCACAGCCTGCGGGGGTGCAAGCTGGTGTCATTCCCTGGTCCATGGCGGCATCCCTGCAGCCACCAGGCCCCGTAGCATCCCCGGGACCCTCAGCTCCATCCCCCCCAGCAGTGTCCTCCAGCTCCTGCTGCCATCCCACGGCGTTCCCACATCCCCTGGCCCATGGAAGCACCCCCGCAGATCCCCACGGCCCCCAGCCCACGGCGGCCGCCCCATCCCCGCAGGTACGCGGGGTCCCTGGCCGAGGCGGTGGACACGGACAGGCTGCTGGGCAGCCGCTCGCTGCGGGAGCTGGAGGAATCCCTCTTCTGCCGGACCCGGAGCCGCCCCACCAGCTGGGAGGTCTATTGGGAGCGCAACGAGCCCCTGCGCGACGCCGACGAGGCGGCGGTGCCGGTGCTGTGCCTCTGCAGCGCCGACGATCCGGTGCGCGGCCCCGCGGCCCGCAGCCTGCCCCTGGAGCTGTTCCGCAGCAGCCCCTTCTTCTTCCTGCTGCTCACCCCGCGCGGGGGCCACTGCGGCTTCCCCCGGCGGGGCCCAGGGCGCTGCTGGGGCCACGAGGCCGTGCTGGAATATTTCAGGGCCATGGCCGAGTTCCTACGGAGCGAGGAGCGGAGGAAGGGGCCGCCGCGGCCCCGCAGGTGCGGGGGTCCCACCGTCGAGCCCCCCGTGTTCACATGGCAAAGGTCCTACACGCGGTAGCCCCTCCCCTCCCTGGGGGGCTCACAAAGGCAGCCAGACACTCCGTGTACTAAAATTACTTTATTACAGTTGATTTTTTTTTTTTAACATTTCCTTTGCTATGATACAAAGGATACTTACAAACAAAATATTACATATGACCTTATTTTTTTTTTTCTCTTCTCTTATTTTCTGACAACTTGGTAACAGCTTTAAATGCACAATCTATACAATTAATACAGGTTATATATGAGCTATAATGTATGTTGAACCAGAAGAATACCAGAATACTGACAATATACTGTACATTAAGCCTTACCAGTTAGTGCTCGTGGCATTTTCTACAAGAAGGAAAACGCACACCTGTAGATTCACTCATACCAGCTGGTGCTACCAGACACGGAAGCAGGAAGGAGTTTAATTCCCCTGGTTAAATCCTTCGTGGCCCATCACCGTGGTGCTGGGCTTGGAAACCTCAGACCAGTGTTCATAGTAAAACAGCAGATATGTGTGTGTTTTTTTCTAACTAATGCTCTGTGGGCACAGCACAGCCTTGGCCATACCTGGATGATGCCCCAGAGCAAACGGCCACGGCGCTGGGGCCGGGCGCTGGGCGAGCTCTTGTTGGGGAGCTGGACCTCCTTAGGGAGGGGGGGAGGAGGAGGAGGAGGAGGAGGAGAGGAAAAGCAGCAACAGCTTTGCTGTCATCAGCAGGCAGCAGCTCTGGGGGATGTGCACATGAGCAGGCAGGCGCCGAGGGGGGAAGAGAAAGCCCAAGGCGCTCCCCGGCACGGCTCCGAGCCCGGCCGGTGCCCAGCCAACCCTCCGCGGGGTCGGGCAGGGGCTGCCCCGCGGTTACCTCCTCACCAGGAAAGGTTTACTTTGTGTCGCAGCCAAAGCCAGAGGTGTGTGGCTACAGGTGTGCACTTCCCCTCCTCCCGCCAGGGTCTACATCGCACTGATAAGGTTACATTTTTGTTTTTTTAATTATTTTTTTTTTTTGCTCTTTTTAAAGCAACCAGCAAGTGAAGCGTTTTTTTAGTTGACTGGCAAAAAGACCTGGCATTTGCACAAAAGCTGCAAATGGAAAAGAGCCATCCCCTCCTCCCACCCGCTGCATCCCAGCCCAGAAAAATCCCAAACTGTTGGCGGAAGAAAGGGAAAAAACCCAAAACAACAGAACAGGGGTGGAGGAGAGGAAGGGGAGGGGTGGACAGGTTGGAAAATACCAGGTTTGAGTTAACATTTCCTTGACTTCACACAATGCTTGTGCAAAAAGAAACAACCCCCCCTCCCAAACAAACGAAAAACCCAAACCCAGAAACATGCTGGAAAATAATGAAAACAAATGGAAAGTAATATATAAAATTAAAAATATAAATAGGATGTCTGGCTGACTGGTAGAAGAATAGGTCATTTAGGTTACAAAAAGGAATATACATTCAAGAGGCTCTGAACCCAGTGGGGTAACTGATGTTAAACTTGTGTTAATAGTTAGGCTAGAATTCTCAAGTTTGTCTTTAAAATCTTCACAATACAAGCAAGCTATTTTTTAAAAATATACACTATACACACCTCACACAGCTTCTCCTATCCGTATTACACACGTTACGCTACCCTCCCATCCACTACACCGAGGGGGGGTGTCCCACAGCCCAGGGGCGTGGGGTGGACCCCCCATCCCGTCCTGCCGGCCCCGCGGTGGCGGTGGGGCAGCGATGGCTGCGGGGCCGGGCAGGTCCTTGGCCCCTCCACATCTTACCACAACCTTCTCAAGCATTTACAAGTCACCAAAGGGCTGTAGCCTTTTTATGTTATACACACTTCACTTTGTAACGTTAATTATTTACATCAGGGCTGCCCCCCCAATCTTTTAGCTGTTTCTAGGCAGGTAAAAAAAATGATCCTGTTCCAAGCAAGCAGGGGGAAGAGCTGCGGGGGGTTAGGAGGGAAGAAAAGCTGAAGAAAGGAAGCGGGTGGTTCGCTTGCCAGAAGCCAAACCCGTACGCGCACGTCTGCCTCTCCTTCTCTGATCCTTGAATCCTTACAAGCTCCCACCCCCTACACAACCTCCAGGACAACCAGACCCGGAGAGCCTCACCGGTGCTCAAGCTCCTCTGCTTGCAGCTTCCCGGGATGCTCAGCACAGCTATGGACTTGCAGGCTTGCCTCTGCTACAGGACATGGACCACTCCTAGAAGCCCACTCCTCACTCAGCAGCAGGTCTTGCAGCGCAAGACAACTGCAGCAGGGCAGGGACACCAGGACCCCACAAGTCACCGCACTGCACCCCCAAACTCGCCCTTGGCAGCTGCCACCGGCTGCAGTCGGGCTCTGACGGAGCCGTGCAGAGGCAGCGACTTCATCAACAACCCTGCACTGATTTCTGTACTCTGCTGAGCTCAGAGTTGCCATAGAAATGTGTGATCCTGGCACTAAAAGCAGGCAACGATCTCAAATCAAAGTCTTTGTTTTTTTTGTTTTCTCCTCCAGTAGACTTAGATGAACTCGGGTTTAAGACAAAAGCAGTTGGAAGGGGAAAAGAGATAATTTCTAGAGAGACTGAAAAACATAGTCACAAGCCGGTATTAAACTGCAGCAAAGAACATGAACTCGGTTCCCGCTGAGTTCAGCTCCAGAGCAAGCTCCAAGCCACCGCTCTGTCCCTCGCACTGCCCTCCGTACAGCACACGACACCCAAGGGAAGGAGATGCCACACAGCCAACACGGAAAACCCCACCAAAAGCTGGAAGCCGAAAGCCCCAGGCAAGTGACTGTTGGCCTCCCCAGCTCGCAATATTTAAGCACAAATTCCTTACAGCATCACTGGACAAGTCTCAGGGATTAGGTGCATGCTGAACTACGACTGGCAATTACAGTAGCTTTTTGCTAGCTGGCACATACTGTATCTATAAATTTTAGTACAAAAACTTAAAAAATACAGAAACTAGGTCAATTTGTTAACTACATATTTACAGATAATTACAATTCTTTTCACTGACAATAATTAAACTAATTGTCGGTGAAAATTCAAACTGTGCATGTTCTGAGGTACCCGTACTCAAGGGTGGGGAGAGCGGGGCAGGGGCCAGAGGGGCGAGGCAGGGGGAAGATCCCCCCGGGTTTGTTCACATCCTTGGGGGCAGCGCTCGGCCCTCCTGGTTACTGGTTCCTGGACTCAATGTGTGCACTCGGAGAAAGCAAGGAGAGCAGGAGCTGATGTTGGGCCTGTTTTCCCTAGGACATGGCTTTTGGATGTTTTGAGGATGCCAGGCAGGTGCAGAGCCAATGGTCACATATCAAACTGCCTTCCTCCCCAACCCAGGGAGCCTTCAGGTGAAGTGCAAGTGTCGAGACCCACAGCTCGGTGGTTAAGGTGCTTGTTTGCCGGCAAATCCGATTTACTAAGTCCCTCTCTAGCTGACAAGGGGCTCTCCTTCCCTAGAAGGGGGCAGGGATGCAGCAGGCGGCATCACAGCCCCAGCTGGCTGAATCTTGTTGTGCAACAGGAACCCAGGTTATCCCATCGCTCCCTGGTAGGGTGATGTTTACTAGAACCACTCGATCTATCAGATTTTATTTTCTGGCTGTAAACAGTGACCCACAACCCTCCACAGCATCTCACATATATTTCTCAACAGACTCCGGCTCAATCAACTCACAAAAGTGCAAACTGAAACAAACACAGCAGAGGGACAGGGACTGGCATCCCTGCCTGGGTTTCCACTGCTCCTCCATCCTTGGCACGTGGCTCTGGGCTCACGTCTGGCCAGTGCTGGGACGGGAACATCCCACAGACAGGAGCACAGCTAAAGACAACACTACTCCTTGGGAAGGGCAAGGATGGCCCAACCAAACCTGAGCCTCTCCTAAAAAACTCACAAGAGACCTTCCAAAAGGGACACGGGGGAGAATTGCCTCCAAATTCTCTGGTAGCACAAAGAGAGCCCAAGGTTGGCATGTTGCTGAGTGGGTGGGGCGTCCCTGGGGGTACATACATGACCTGACACATGCAAGAACCACTCATCCTCCGAACTGCCAGCTGCCTGCCTCAGATTGGGTCTGTAGAGGACAAAGGAGAAGGTCAGAAGGGTCTTCACAGCTTGAGGAGCTGGTGGTGTCCAGCATGGTACTCACCCCTCTACAATGAGAAAGACCAGGCCAAGATTTACTAGAACTGCACGCAAGCACCCAGGAGGAACAAAGCCATCCACTGCTGGCTGGACTCAAGTGACAAAGCACACAGGCCAAAGCAGAATAAAGAATGGACCAAGGGCATCTCTGTGTGTACACACACATTTTAAATCTTCCAATTTAGCTTCTCTTTTGCCCCTCCACATAACCAAACAACCTCTAGGCATTAGACATAGGCAAAGGTAGACCGTGCTCAGAGCTAGCAACTGCTTAAACTCAGGAATGCCAAAAGCCAGTGCCAGTGCAGTGTGCCAAGACTGTGCCGGGCTTGTGATCTTTCATGGCGAGACGCAGCTGGGGACTCTGAGCTCAGCCTGCTGAGCACTTCACCGGCCCACTCGCCGCCTCCCCAGCAGATCCTTACAGATCCTTACACTGCTTGCCTATCACTGAACCACCTTGTTTTCTTCTCTGCTGCCTTCTGACTTTCTGGTACCCTCTGGGAGCTCCCTCCTCTCCTTCACAGCACACCCGCAGCAGCCACCTACCCTCCCATGCCCCAGAAAAAGCAAGCTGCAATTAGCAGGGCTGTATCTCAGCGAGGATGTTTGGCTGCGCTCAGCCCTGGCACAGCCTCTGCAGATGCCGGTGCCCTCGCCCCAAGAGCCCTGCTGAGGGGGTTGGTTTTGCTCACGAACAGGAGCCCTGAAGAACAGCAGAACTGAAGTGCCCTGACAGAAATGCACAGCATGAGGTGTGTGTGCACCTATACCCACACACACGTACATACAGAGTATATAAATATATACAAATGAAATACCATATATATATCCAGAGAGATGTGCGTATTCAACAGAGTTAATGGTAGACAGTGGTGGGATAGGATTTATTGCCTCTCAAGAAATGGCACGTAAGCAGGGTCGAGGGGCAGGGAGCCTGGATGCGAGGGGTCCTGGGGGTTAAACAACAGCATCACCCCAGGACTGCCCAGGCTGTGCCCCGTGCAGGTCACAGCGAGTGTGCAACGCACGTTCTTCCGTGTGGGAGGGCTGGGTGGGACACAGGGAATGGCTGCAGGGAAATTTTTCTGTGGAAAGTTTGGTATCACACCACATTTAGTTCTTCAACCTCTTTGAAGCTCGCAGGCTTGGAGGGAATGCAGGTGAAATAGGGCTGTGGCCTCCATTTCAGTGCTGCATCTGAGGAAGAAAGCACATGGTGTTCAACATGGAAGGGAGAGGTGGCTGCTGGCTCCCTGGGACATGGAGCACATGGAAAATGTGGTCCCTTTCACTGATTTTAAATAAACCAAAGGAAATCTGAATCAGGAAGAGGTAAAAACGCTGGCTTCCTCTGTTTTTTCCATCTCTGGGCTGAACTACACCAGAACTTCAGGTCTTTGCAAAGGGGAGAGAAAAATAACCACAGAAAAGAGATTTCAGGGGTCAAGCTGGTGATATGAAAATACCGCAATAAAGTTTGCAAAGTAGTCCACACAGAAAGTTTCCCCAGTGTTAAATACGAACATAAAAGATGTAAGAAAACATCTTTGCTGAGGTACTGGAGTAGTTTCCACAACTGACAGATAACAGTAATTTTAAAACCAAAGTTAGGGTATGTCTGCAATGAGTACAATATGGAGTAATTGGTCTTACTTTTAAAAATAGAGTTTGCAAACTGATTCAGAGAGCGTTTGCATCTCTCTAGTGCACAGTTGTTCATGTATCTCAGGAATAAACCAGAGATACATTAAAATTCTCCCCACCAAGGGCCTCCTCAAATACCTCCAAGGCACAGCCTGACCCTGAGTCCCTCTGGCTAAGCTGCATCAGGGGGTGCTTTCTCTTGAGATCAGGCATTTTTAGGACAGCTGTTCTTCCCCCACATACACACAGGGACACACACATTTAGACGAGTTGATCTGAATCAGTTTTTGCAAACTATTTTAATTAAAATCTTAACTTGTTGGAATAGTCCAGGTCTGCACATGATATACATGTAAAAATGGTTACTACACAATTCTTTTCGAATACAAAAAAAGCCAATATGGGAGAGCCATCATTTGGATTCAGCATTCAGTCATGCTTGACATTACACAAAGAGACGGGCTGAGAGATTTCTGTTGAAGTAGCTCAATTTAAGCCAGAGACTTTGACCAAATTGAAAATATAACAGAAGCAGAAGAACGAACCCACCCAGCTTGCAGGTATTGGCCTGTCCCCGCTGTCACTGTTGCTGTTTGGGATAGAGGAGCTGAACTCAAAACACTGTTAGCACCATGCCCTGGGCACACCCTACACACACACGGTGAACCCCAATACAATTCTGGCCTTTCATTTCAGTTTTGTCTTTCTTTCTAACCCCAGAAAAATGCGGGTACCTAAATCAGTTTTACTGCGTTTCAACAACACTGCAATGCAAAAGAATGACCTCAAAACATCCAATTCCACATAAAAACATAGCAGAGGAAAGGACAGGACAATTCACAGTCACCACTTGCCCTGGGGAGTGACCAGAGGCACCTCCACGGGACCCCCACCTCATCCCAGGCTTCCATCAACTGTTAGTACTACAAAGCTCCTCACTAAGGGGCTGCTCAAACATATCTTGGCAGAGTTTCCATCTTCAGTTACAGTGATATGCTATGTCAAGATGCTAGAAATCCCAGCTGGACTCACTGGACACTGGCAGAGAGTTAAGGATTGGGGGTGGATGTTAACTTAGCCAAAGAAAGAACATCGCCCTGTTGAGCACTGAACAGCAGCGAGACACTGAAGAATTTACTATATAAATATGTCACATGGACAAACACATTCGGAAAACCTCGCTTTTGAGCCCTATAAACATATTAAAGGCAAATCCTAGAGTTAGCAGCTAGTGTTTTCTTCAAGATGATTAGTGTGCAAGGAAAAACATTTACAAAGAACCCTGGCTGGTCAGTCCCCAAGACGGAAATCTTTGCCTCAAGCCAAACTTCATCTACCTGCTCTTCCCCCACTCCTGGCTGACACAGACCACTCTGGCACTGGCACGAGTGCACGGGGGCATCTCTGGCTCCCAGCACAAAGGGATGACACGATGCCACAAGGTCCTCACGAGACTCCTCGACCCCTCATCACTGTATGGATTTCACAACCTCCTTTGCTTCTTTTCAGTAGTACAGCAGCTCCGAGGAGCCCTCTGGAAGTAGTGCCTTCTCACATGGTGTGATATGCTGCCGAAATATCACAGCATCTCAAGGGACTGTAAAAGTTGTGAAGTATTGCAGCAATGAAAATAAGGAGCCTCACATGCAGCAAGATCTACAGTGGCGATGTGGGTTAGTCATCAGCTGGGAAAGAGTCATTGGCTCAGCTCCTCCTGGTATGCCATGGCAACTAAACATTTCAACAGTTGGCTACACGCTACATGTAAACAGGAAATTGCAATAAGCCAAAAAGGTAATAAATTGGTGGATGTAGTGTAATAACGAAAAACCCGATCAATGGCATTTAGTGACTATGGCATCCTTCAAAATACCTCTGGCATTTGAGACTGATTGGCTGAAGGTCTAAACATTTCTGAATGGAGCAAAAAGGACTACGCTGGGCTCCAAGAATTATTCTGACGCTTAGCTAAAATGAGATGTCACAGTATTAGCTGTACAAGTGCATTACTTACACTCCTCTGCCCAACCTTATCTGAGCTACCAGCAGCACAGTCAGGGAGTGCCAAAGCAGATATACAATTTCAAACATTCCTAGCCTGTTGCCTCCAGACAGGTTTACCTACACAGTTCTCGGGAAGCTGACCAGTGCCTCTTGAGAGAACATCACTTTGTACATGACACGGAGTGGGCACTTGGGTAGAAGGGCCCTGCTGAGCCCTGGTGTCTCTTCGCCTCTCTTCTCACCTTTCTTCCTCACCTACAAGTCTCTGAACGTGCCTCTGGGCAGAGGCAATACCCTAGAAATTTATCCAATTTAATGACAAAAATGGAACAGAGATCCAGCTGTTCCTCCCCTGGATGTTGGTTTAAAGGCAGCTCGCCTGGATTTTGCAGGGTGGCAGTTCGAAATTTATGGACGTGGGAGGAGGTCTCCATTCTCCCTCAGACTTCCTACATGGATGGCATGATGAGGGCAGTCTGAGGCCCTTCTGTCCTGTCAGTGTGATGACCACCAGCCAACTCTTCTGACTAATTGCATATATTTCTCAGATGCCCTCCCAAGATCCCTCCAAAAAGTAAAAAAACCAAAAAACCAACAAAAAAACTAAAACAAAAAACCACCCCCCCAAACCCTGCAGCCAAATACTATGACATCCCAGTTAGTAAACACAAAACGTAATGCTTTACAAAATGAATACAATATTCCATGTGCACCCAGCTTCCACACGTCAGCACCGCACTGAGGAGGCTGCTGGGCTGGTGTCTGTAGGCAGTTTCTGTTGGCAGACAGCTCCAGTGGAATTGCCACCCTCAGTTATTGTTTAAGTTATGTATAAGACATGTGTGAACCATTGGATATTTGTGAAGTAACACTTGTGCTCCTGCTCATGCCCTGCTCCGTCCGTCCCCCAGAAGCTGTCCGCCTCAGAGCCTGGGGGCTGTTGCGGACCCCTATAGCACTACTTCGAGGTACCCCCTGCATGGGCCCCGAGGGGTGACCCCATGGCTGGGGTCCACCTTGCATTGGATGGCCCCAAGCTTGTGGTGGGCCACCCATGGGATGACCCCAGTGAGGTCCTGCACCCCCAGTAGGATTGTGGGACCAGCCAGAAGCTCCCGGGTAGCTGTGGCTGAACGCCTCGGGGGAGAGATTAGAAAGAACCATATTACTAAAACCTAGCCTCATGCTCTCTGAGTCAAAGGCTTCGATCTCGCGAGCTTGACGCTCCAGCAGGCTTCGTATCCGCTCGGTACGCTCGTTCTGCAATGCCAGCATCTCCTCCTCAATCTGGGAAGATAAAAAAAGAGACAGTCTGTAGCAGCAGCACAGGCACAGCCTCTGGAGGACCCGTAATAGATACTGAGACGCCTTCTCCCCATTTTTGTACATGAGAACCCCCTGGACACTCAACTCACTCTGAATACAAAAAGGTGAATTTTTTAAGGTCCCACAGACCTGCACCCAATGCAGGTGAGTACCAGGGTGTTGGTCCCCGTTCCCTGGTGAATACACAAGTTTTAGGGATGGGAATCCAGAGTTTGCACAGATCCCAACAGCTTGACATAGATTCATTTTTTAAGATGCAGCAAAGTCTACAGCTTCCTCTCTAATGTTCACTGGCCAGATTTTCTTAGCTCATATACTCATCACCTCCTATCAATCCCTTTGAAAGATTTCCTTATTGAACTCTTTGCAGTCAGGTGGAGAGCCAAAGAACCATTACCTTCTTGCCAGCACTGAAAAAAACTACTTTTGGCCTCAGTGAAAAAGACCGAATGGGTAAAAAAGCACCAGCCAAGACTTTTAGCACAGCTCACTGACATCTCCCTGCTGTCAGCAGCAATGTGGCCAAGAGGTGTTATCTGGGTCTATGCTGAAGGTACTGGGCAGAGCCTTGTACTTGCAAGCACTCTCGCCTGAGTCAGGGAATATGCAAAGTGATTTCATCTGGAATTTAGGAAACAATCTGCTCAAGCATGAGTCATCTCCTGAAACTCCTTCTCCACTTGCCTGCTTCTGAGCTCTAGGTGAATGACAGACACCGCATGGAGCAGCCTTCCTCACTATTCCTGCTGAAAGCCATGAAGACAGCAGAGGAAGAAGGTGCTTTCTCTAATGTTAGCTCTCTAAAATGCTCCACTTGTTTTTTTCCACTCCTGCTCTCTAAGCAGAACTCTCCTTTTTCAATGTCTTCAGCATGTCACTGTTTTCAGTTTCTGTGACAGTTCAACACACAGGACTTGGTGCAACTGAACTTCACAGAAAGGCCTGACACTGCATTAAAATGACATCACTCAAACGGTCTCGGGATGCAGGACTCTGAAGATGAAGTGTCTAAGGCATGTGGGAAGGAAATGAGTAAATCTGAAGGGTTTTAAAGATGCTCTTGAGACATGTTCATTCCTGGTGCAACACAAACAACATTGCATCAGGGTACCACTTGTACAGCCTTGGCCTCAGGCACTCCAGAGGCTGCACATGGATGGGGCTTGGCTACTCCCTCCTTATTCCAGAGTTGGACTCAGTGCTCTGATGAGTTATGGGGATGGGCACCCCCAAAAATAAAGAGCAGCCTGCTGAGAAGGAAGCAGAGTCCTATGTACATGGTAACCTCTGGAATCTGGTTTATTATTGAACACCAGGGACTGACTTTGCCACAGGCTACACATTTATTTGTGCATATAAATGCAGACACTCATCTTGTGCACATACCTGCCCTTTCTCTGGCTGCCAGCTTCACTTAGCACACGCCAGCAAATACCAGGTGACACTGCTGAGGAACCCACACCAGAATACACTCAACAATTAATTCTTACAAAAACAAAACACCACTCCTCTTCCCAAAAAATATTCCTGCTGAAGAACAATGTGTCTGCCTCTGCACCCACATGTTTGCCCTTAGAGTTGCTGCCAAGTGACTGTAACCCCACCAAGGTCTCATTGCTGGTCCATGCCTGTGACTTGCGTGTGCCAGGATGAACCTATGGAAGTCAAAGTGCACCATCAATTTTTGGCTATTCTAAGGCAACACAGCAATGCAAACACAGAAAAGATTACGCTAGGTCTTATTTTCATCCTTTTTTAACTCTCCATGCAGTAGCATTGCCAAGCTTCCCATCACTATTACTGATGCCAAATGCTCCACAGGGGCTTTCCACACACAGAGACTTCAATCCTGGTCCACAATGAAAGACTTCTACAAACTTTACTATTGGCTGATGCGGGTTTCCTTAAGCCATTGGCCTCACTGCAAGGTATAACAGTATTTGCAACACACGCTGCTCCTGCAGAACAAGGAGCTCACTGTGGCACATTTCCTTCCCAGAGCAGCTCATGCCACCAGAGGGCAATGCACCTCCAGCATAAATCCACACGTAAATGCCATGATGGGAGCTGGGACCAAACTAACCAGCAATCATGTCTAAAGACACAAGGAAAGTCTGCTTTCATAAATCCTGCCGTTTTCATAGAGTCCTGTCTACTCGCAGGAGACCAAAGCCCAGCAGGACTGCATTGTTTCCTCAGGGATGGTCCCTCAGCTGGCCGTGAGGGGGACTCTCCCAGTATCCATCCATTGGCCTCTGGAAAAATGAAGTGTGAAGAACCTCGAGGCCACAGAGTAATTGTCCTAATTTAATAATTGCTGGTCAACGAAGTTGGGAACTGTTGTATGAATGGTGATGGCTGGCAACTGCAGGGCAAATCCAAGGGGAAAAAAATTGCAGGAGGAAGGGTGATTGTGCATTTCCTTTCAGTGACCGGTGCACTTCCTTTCCCCTAGTTTGTCAAGGCCAATCACACTACATGTCTGGCACTGCTCAGAAAACCAAACTTCAACAAGGAGCAACTGAATACACGTGGAACTACAAGCCGAGAGCTGGAAAGCAGCAGGTCCCCCACATCTGTGGGTCTGGCTACTTCATTTTTTCACATAATTTTATAGGGAAACTGCAGCCTAGTCTCCACAGGCTGACAAATAGTTCTGCAGTAAAATAACATTACCATAAAACATAGGGTCTCCTATATGTTTTACCTTTTTTCCCTTCTCCTCCAAGCCCTACTCTTGACACAATGCTAATTCCCAAAGCCCCCATCCCAGCTGCAGGTTGTTACTGTCACTTCTTTGATGAGCCAGGGAAGCTAATCTGCAGCTCAGAGACAGAGAGCAGTTCACTTTCCCTTCTGCCCAGAGAGGCACAGCTCCCTCTGGCACACTTCAGGCAGCTCTATCACAGCCAGAAGCTGCTCACAAAGGAGGGCTGAGCTGGCAGAAAGTTTAGTCTTGTGTGTCACTGAGCTTTCACCCCACAGAGATAAATACCCGAATTATCTGTGTTACTATATACAGAAAGGGAAAAGCAGTTTCTCTCTCACCGATAAGTGCAATTTAAAATCTGAAATACAGATTGTGCTAAAGATGCTCACATGCCCATTTTACCTTCTGCTCAAGGAGGGCCCGACGGAGGGATACCCTCTGTTCAAGATCACGCAGCTCCCGATCATGCTGGGCTTCTGCCTGCATCTTGATTTTACTCTGATATGCGTTCAGCAGCTCCAATTCTTGCTGCAGCTGCATCTTCAAAACCTGGCACTCTGCTTCCTGTGCCTCATCCAAACGCAGCTGGGAAAGACAGACAATAGAGACGTTTCACCATGGGGTAACCACTGCTGACACTCCAGGGGAGGACCGTGGGGAGGGGGAGAATGGGATGGGACATTGTTTTCTTAGCAATACAATTGGTCTCTATTGTACTTCGCTTCGCTGAACAGAGGACCTATAGTGACAAAGACTGGTGACAGTGAGCCCACAGCACTGATGCATGTGATGCTGATGAGCAGTGGCGCCTCAGGAACCGCGATCCACACTGCAGAGACCAGACTGCTGGAGGTGCAAACATCCTCAGCTCTCCTTTTGCTTGAGGCAAAGAGAAGCTCTCTTGCTCTGTTCAACTGGATTAACCAATTACCTGTAACACAGGCGACTTAAATCCACAGTCCCGCCAGCCAATGCAGGACTTGGGCAAAAGAATATAATGAAATAAACCTAAAAGGAATATGATACTGAACTTTTAACCTCCTCATCGTAAGTGAAGCCAGCTACCCTGCCTCACAGCATCAAATTGGTGTGCAAAGCAATGTGAGCAGGATGCAATATGCAGGGAGTGCAAAGAAAAGTGCACAATCAGTCGTTGCAAGGACTTGAAGCATTGCTCATGTGGTCATTCCTTAAAGGAGGAATCTCTTAAAGAAGGAATCACAGAACTTTCACAACACCTGGACTTCAGATTTACAGTCAAAACTCTGGACTCCTCCATGACTCAATGAGCATCTTCCACCAGTGGGACATGTTTTGGTTGGTATCATCAACAAATCAAAACCTAAATGACTTAAGACAGCCAGATGCACACTATTCAATGATGCTCTAACAGGGATGTTTATGTTGCCACATTTCATGCAAAAGCAGTCCTCTAGCCACACAGATGCATCACTTTGCATCTCTGCAACAGCAGCTTCAGCTTCAGCCTGCCTGGAGCGGGTAGCATGTCTTTCCTCTGTGTTTCAACGCTGCGTTTTCAACACAGAGGAAGGACTGTGCAGGGCATGGGGTGTGCAGCAAGGAAGCAGAAAGCCTGCTGTCAGGATACTGAGCGGTTAAAATGCAAACATCCCTCTTTGGCTGAGGAATCCTGGGTCCCTCAGAGGCGACTCACAGCTTGTGTAGAGAGCATTTCATTAATGCTGTGATCATACTGCTCAGCCAGGATAGCCAGCTTCCGGGTCTGCTCCTCCTTGAGCCGTTTGAGGACAGCTTTATGTTCACTCTTTGGCGTGGTCTCCAGCAGATGGTTTCTCAGTGCTTTGTACTGTCTGGTTTGGATCTTGCATGTATCCTGAAACTGCTTCTTTATCTGTAGTTCTTTTGACTGGAAAGATGGAGGGGACACAAAGAAAAAACCAGCATGTTTCAAATGAGCGAAATATCCATTCAAATGGATATTTAGGATTACATTAAGGATATGAGTTCAAGAATCCACAAATGTATATTAACATCTACAGTGCAAGGAGGGAAGCAAAATACACAAGAGGCAATGACTATTGCTGCAGCTGCTTTGACACTGCTACTGTGCAAAACAATTACAATACAGACACTTTTATAACAAAGCTCCAGCCTAAATACAGCTGTCTCTGCACAAAGAGCCTCACATTTGTCACTGGACTGGATCCAGTCCTGGGTGTTGCTTTTCAAGAACAGTTCTTGAGGGACAGGACTAATATTTATTAGTACCAAAAGCCATACTTACACATGACTGTGCTTGTATGGCACATATATACATGAACAGCAGTTAATGCCATGAAAAGAAGCAGATCTGGTGCATGGAAAGGGACAGGGAAGAAGAGTGGCGCTTTTCCATTGAGGGTTTGATGAAGTTCAGATGTATTCTAATCCTTAATACTAAGTGCCTGTTTTTCATACAGAAACTCAAAAATGGCTGGGGAAGTTTAGATGCTTAAAAATGTACACCACAAAAACATTAGCACTGTGCTTGCCTAGCAAACAGAACAATTCCCCAGCCCCACTGGAGGATTACTTTGCACTCGCTCCCATCTCTGTCCTGTTTAGATCATGCACAGGACTGCGAGTCATCAATCCTGGGAAAAGTACTGGGATCTGGTTTTGCTGTATAACCCTGAGGAAATTAATTTGTTTTTTCTTTCACCTGCCTCCAGAGCAGCTCCTGAGGGTGAACATCTACTATGTGTTTTAAGACCCTGAGAAGAAGAGTGTTCCTTATTTTTTTACAGGAGGGCTGGCAGGGAGACTTGTACCTAAGCAAAATCCAGAAGTAATGAGCAATGGTGGTTTACTGACAGATGGTCAAGTTCACCATGGCAAGAACAAATAAATAAATCCCAATCACTAAAATCAGACATCACGGCAGTCAGTTTACACTGGGCCATCCCCACTGTCAGCCACCACTGCCAAATCCTGAAGCACTGAAAACAGGACCAGAGCACAAGACCACATTCCTGCCCCTGGGGTATGACCCAGTGAGGCAGATACCCGTGCATGCCTCACATCAGCTCCTCCAGTACCTGCTCCTGGCATTAACTCACAGCTCAGCAGGGCAGGTGGTAAGCACAGCATCTGCAGCCACCTCAAAGGGTGCAGTGGGATCAGACAATAAATCCAACCCAATTTATATACGACCACATTTTGCTGCGTAAAACAATAACACTTTGCTATCCTGATGCAGAAAACAGGACGAAGATGAGTTTCATTCAAACCAAAATACGTATCATGGAGAGGAATGCATTGCTTTTAAGCTTTCTAAATTTCACAGGAAGTTATTTCCCTCCAGGAAACCTTTACAGTTGTTTCTCCCTGCCCTTAAGGGAAGTGTCAGCAGGTTACACATTCCCATCAGGGACCTGGCCACAGCAAAACATTATCAACCTATTTTGTCCTCATTTTCTGTGAAGTCTTGCTTGGACACCAGACTCTGTTTACAGGCTTTCAATCCAAAGGCTTTAACAACAGGAAACAGAAGGGAGGGGTAAGATTTCCAGTCAGACTTCTGACAAGATCATTTTGACCTATTATTGTGAAATACCAGCAAGAGGGTATTTGCATCACAATTAACACACTCAAAATAATAACAGCCGTTTTCACTGAAGGGTGAATTCTAGCTCTGGGTCCTTCTGGTGCTGTCACAGAACAGACACTGACCGTTAAAAACCTGCATCCAGGACAAAGGGCCTCACTAAATAACAAAGGGAAAGCCTGAAACGTGCCCTTGGGGGGAAAACGTTGCTGGAGACAGAAACTGAACAAATGGTCAAATTATCTATTCAATTAAGAATACTTGCCTGCATTAGTCAGAAACAGGAGAAGGAGTTAATGCAAGAAAACAGCCTCGATAAAGAGGGGATTGTGCTACAAACCCAACGGTTGTCCACAGGCTGCTTTATTAGCACTGTGTGTACCCAAAGGTGCAGGATTGACAGCTCAAGCCTGAAATCCTTCACTAATCACACAACAGCCATGCAAAGCAAAGTGCAAGCTCTCCATGCTCCCTGCAAAACGCTCCAGCCCTGTCCTCCCTGGAAAAGGGAAGGGGGTGGAGAGTCTGCAGAGGTGAGAGGGCAGCCAAGCCCCTGCAGTCCAGAGACACCACGGATCCTGCTGTCCCCACTGCAGCCAGGGAAGGACATGCTGCCCACTCGTGTTTGCAGCGCATCACCTTGGGGAGGCAGAACTCATTCATGCTAATCTCAGAAGGATCAACCTAATACAGCTGCTTCAGTTTTATTCAGCTCAGAGTGCAGCACAGCTTCCCTGTGAAGTCATCAGCTATTTATACACTATATCCTTGGAGATTCTCAACCGTGATCAGATGGTTCCTTGTTCTCACACGCCAGGTTTTCACTATTTAACATTATTCTAATATTGACAAAGCAGGTATAATATTTTTTTCTTTTCTGAAGTTCTGTTTTCAAGTTGGTTATTTTCTCCGTAATAAAGATAAATTGCAGCTGGTAAAAACTAAATCAGATGGAAAATATCATGAAGAGGAAAGACCTAGAACAACAAAGAAACCCCATGCTCAGTATGCCATACACTAGTTTTGTTACTGGCACAGCTGAACACTGGGTGGAGAGAAGAAGTCTGCCTCCTCAAAGGAATGTACCAGGCAGCTTTGTGAAAGGCCTTATACTCCCTTCTCAGACACTTCAGAATAAACCACTGGACTTCTTTGGATGAAGTGAAGGCTTACAATGAAAACACTAAAAGGCTCAATTACAGAGGCCCCATAGTTCTGGTCAGCCACCACAGCTACCAGGGCTGCATGAGAAACCCAGGAGAGACAACCCAGCAAAGGTCAGTGCCCGGAGCTTCCTGAGGACACTGCACTTGGCTGATGTCTCTCTCTCTTCCCCCCACCCCCACTGGTTACCATGTCAGCCTTAACATAAAAACAATAACCAGGTGAGATAGCCAAGACTGATAGTGCAGTTCATTTTGATGCACACAGCAACACAAAAGCTTTTGGGTTTTGTTTTTAAATGACACTGCTTCATTACAGAAAAATAGATTTTATTCTTGCATATGGGGGAGGAAAAGTATCAGAAAATGGTGTAGGAGAGAGGCGGGGGAAAACAGGGTACTGCAAAGACTAAATGTGTTTTAAATTATCTGAAAAAGGAAGGGACATTGCTGAGAATAGCGTTTCAAATAAAAGGAGGGAACAGTGCTGCTGTGGCCTGCCTGCAATACACTGCAACCCTGATCACCTCTCCTATGGTGCTTGTAAACACTTCTTCAAATTAAGGAGCTTCAAAATACTTTGGCCTTGCCTACAGTGCAAACAAGAAGTGAGCTGTAATGGACCACCTCTCCACCACCAGCAGCTCACACCCAGAGCTCCTACACCCCTTAGTACCTTCAGGCTCTTGGGCTGCTGCCGGACCTCCATGACGTGCTTACGCCTCAGCTCCCGCTCCCGGCGCTTGTTGTACTCCAGCTGGTTGGTGAGCTCGGTCTGGTGCTGGAGCCGGATCAGCTCACAGCGCATCTTCTGGATGGTATTGAGATGGCGGAACTCCAGCTCCTGCATGGACTCGTGCTGACGCAGCAGCATGGCGTGCTCCAGGTCCTTCTGGGTCTGCCTTTTGTTTAGCTCCTAACAGGAGGACAGAGGGAATTATTAGATTCTTTGTACTTACTTGGATTTCCGTTCACAAAGTGACATTTCACTTTGTTCACAAGGGCATTTCTCTCTTTCCAAGGCATTTGAGGACAGAGCACAAAGTTTCTTCGCCTTATCAGCAGCAGACAGCAATGCCACCGGTAATTTTTCCTTCCTCATTTCACTTTTCTTCTTCCTGTTCTAGATGCTCAACAGAATTCACAGTAAGCATTTTCTGGAAAGGACTCCAAGTGTTGTGTCTGGTGATTTTTTGGGGTCTCACAATCCTCCTGCAATAGGCACTAATCTGAACATTTGATGCCACATAGTCCCTGAATACCACAGGGATTACCAGATGGCATTGTAAAGCACTGAACCATTGTTTTACCAAAACAGATTGGATTTGGATTGCAGGCAGTCCTGTGAGAGGCACTTGACACAGATGACTGCAGGTCTCATCTCTGCCTGTCCCCTTACCTCCCGGACCAGGTCCTGCTCCAGATTGTGGCGGCCAAGGAGCATCCGTCTCTTGAAGCGGCGACACTCCAGCTCCAAATACTGCCTCTGACGCCTCAGCAAGTTGGCCTCTTCCTCTGCCTGGAAATGCTGGATGTTCTCCTTCTGCTTGGAGAGCCACTCCTGCTTCTCCTTCTTCGGAGTGCTCTGGTTTTCATTCAGCTCCTGATAAGAGCAAGATAATTAATGGTGGAATAGTCACACTAAGCTCCTTGGCCATGAACTGGACAGATCTGACCAATAAACTACATCTCAAAGCCATTCTACCCTCTCTTCTCAAGGTTAGTACCATCCAGGCCTCTGCAAAATGCATCATATCATCTATCTAAGGGTGCCCCAGAAGGCAATTCACAGAGGGGCAAATTTAACTACAACTTTTTTTCACACTGGCCATTTGAACTGGCCAAAATACTGGTTTATATCCACAGTTTCCAGACATATAGATTAGCTCACAACATCAAAACGATGGTTTGCCACTGAAAACACTTGGAGGTCCTGCCATACTGTCTGACAGATATTTTTACAGTCTCCCAGAGGACCGAGAGGAGGAGGAAAGCACTGACATCCTGTTGTTCAAATAAAGCTCCAACCACATCAGAACATTTTTGTGTCTTGCTTGATCAGAACACAGACCCATCTTAGAGTCTAACTCACTGAGGCAGATGCCGTAACATACAAAAACAACAGGTGACACTTAAGAGTTTCCACATTTGTACTACATTCAATACACAGCCTAAAGTACCTTTGACAAAATACTCTGCTTGCTTGAATTGCATCCTAGAGATGCCCATGCAGTAATTAAGATTTGTTGTGATATATTTCAACTGAAGTATGAGACAGAACTCCTCTGTATTTCTTCAGTGTTTCTCGGTGCTCTGTGATCTACTGCCCACTTAGGAAAAGATTCTATGTTATTATAAAGAGCCCACGCTACTATAGTTTTTGTTAGATCTTTCTTGGCTCTGCTGCTCTTTAGCCTTTTTTTTTTTTTCTTCTCCTGGGAAATGTCTATCTTTGGGAATGTTCCCCTTTGGGGCAAGTTCCAAAATCGCGTCACACCCGTTGAGATGGTTGAGCACTAAATGGTTCTTTCAAACAATTATTTGTAGTGCTCACAGTTTCAGCCAATAACAAAAATAATCAGGAGGTTTGACTCTACAGTTTCTCGTAATTTCACAGAGACCTTAATTTTCACTACAATGAAGTGATTACTAAATAAGTACAAAGCTTTCCCCCTTAAAATTAAATTGTGTTTTTCAGGTATTTTCCTTTAAAAACCACAAGTCATCTTTAGTGCTCTGTTCCACTGATCCAGCACAGAAATATCATTAAGTGATAAGAAACTACACTAATTGCTGCAGTGCATGGCCACTATCTGCAGCAACATAGTACGAGAAAAATGGTCATAACCTTTTTTCAAAAAAAACTACCTTTTTTCATTCCTTAGGATTGCCAAATTTGCATGTTTCTGGCTAAAAGACAACATTAAACAATGGAGAGGTTTGTACTTTCACAAGATAAATATATAGATCCTAATAAATGAATAAACACTCCTACCTAAGGTCAAAGAAATGAAACAAATACAGTGAGCATAGAACTGTGCTCATGAAATGCAGAACTCGCTGCAGTCCTGTGGAAGATCTCTGGTGCACAGTGTCACACCTATTTCTGAATGCTCAGCACTCTCACACTCTATCACACACTGCACTATATTCACATTTCTCACTGCAGATGAGTTACCTCCTTCAGCTGCTCTTTACGGAGTTTATATTCTCTCTTCTGAGACTCCAGGAAACTGTTCAATTCTTTTTTCTGTTGGGCCTGAATATGCTGTTGGAACTTCTTTTCTTCATTGGCCATCACTTTAGCCTACATCAAATCCAGCAGCAAATCAGTGAGTCCCAGCACATTACAGCTCATGTTTTATTTCAGCACCAAGACCCCAAACTCACGGTACAGTCACCACGATACTCACCGTGACTCCCCATAAGTGCAAATCTCAGGGGACTGCCCTCACTCTCACCTCATACCCCATCCCACCAAAGTCCTTCCCCAGTGCCTCACTCCCTCAGCCCTATGGTTTAGCTAGTCATGCCTAACAAAGTCAACACTTTATATGATAAACTATATCCTCAGCTCTCCACTGAGAGGCTCGAGATGAACAAAGAATCAATAATAATTGCTGTAGGCAGCACCACTTCATTATCAATTATTTAAAAGCATAAAACCCCCATATCCATACACAACTAGACAGTGAACATTTAAGTGTAGCTGGCACATTTCTCTGCAGGCTAATCTGCCTCCACAACACTCAATGGCAGTCAGTTATTGACAGCACATTGATGGCAAGAGAGAAAACCCCTCACAGTGCTTTTCCTGGGGTCACTATTCTAAGATTCACTATAATGCACCGCGGGGAAGGAAATACCTTTCCTCTGGTTACATAACCCTTTAGTGTAAGGAGGTGTGTAAGGAGTGTTTAAGGTGGTGTGTAAGGAACCTTTTTCTAATTAGCCAGTTGCTTGGCTCCTGAAACTAAGACATTGAAGAGACTACATTGTCATCTCCTCACCTGTGAGGGGAAGTGGACAATTCAACGTAATGGACAAACAGGCTGGTCTGATAAACTGTAACTTCCTACCTCTTTTTCCATGGCTGCTTGGTGCTTTTTAATTAGCTTTTCCATTTCTGCAGCAAAATTGTTACGCTGTGTTTCAAGATCTTTGTCCAACCTGAGGCGATGCTCGTCCATCTCTGCCTTCAGTTTATTCTCTAATGCCATCAGCTGCTTCTGGTGCTGCCTCCTCATACGTTTATAGCCAGACATCTGCTCTCGGAGCTCAGAGTCCTGTTCATGTTCCTGCATTTGCCTTGTCACCTAGGAAGATAACCACATCAGGCCAAAGGAAGTTAATGCTGCCTAATCTGCTTTCCAGCAGTCTTCAAACCACAAAAGAAAACGATTCTGTAAAGAAATATGATTTTGTTGTAAAGAAAAGCACATATCCTAATGGCAGCAGAGCAGATTAAAAACTCAATTCTGCTGTAGCAGATAAGCTCACATGGGCTCCAGCAGAAAAACAGTACAATTGTTATAAAGCTGGTACTAAATAATGGCCTTTTAGCCTAATGCAATGAGGGTGGATATATACACACACACACACACACAAATATTCATAATATGAATGTGAAAATAAAAGCCAACTTATTATTATAAATGGCTTCCTATATTCTACTGGGCACACTGGGTTTGAAACCATTTAATACACACAAATCACATTTGCCCAGGTGTCTCACTGAAGCTTCTATTAACTGACACTAAACTATTTCAGCGATAGCATCTCAGTCAACGAGGACAGCTCATACTCTGATGAAATCCTGAAGCTCCAGGTAGTTGCACAGAGCTGTGTTCAGGGCATCCCTTCCTACACAACCCCACCACAACAGACCCTCCACGTACCAGCGACGCTGTGCGTATGGTAGCAAAGTGCTCCCGGTTGCGATAATGAGACTTGTGGCGAGAAACTTGGGGAGGAGACTGGGGTTCTGATGCCCTTGTTCGAGGATCCGACTCCTCTCTGTAGTTTTCTTCCTCCTTATCAGCAAATATTAACGTCAGAGAATAAAGAGAGTCTGTGTTATTGAAGATTTTTTTTTTTCTTCAAAAGACATTTGAAAGGAAAAGATTTTACATTCATCAGCCCTGAAAGATCCTCCTGCCAATAAGCTGGGTGAAGGAATACACTGCAACAAGGGCTCTGATCTCTGTTTTTGGAAATTTCATTGTGAATTCTTCTTATTACTAAGAGGAAGATTACTAATTAAAGCTGAAAATGAGAAAAATAAATGGAAAACTGAAAGCTGAGTTAAGCAGTTTGCTTCAACAAAATACACAAGCTATAAAATAGATTTTATCATGTCTGAAAGACAAAAACAACATCTTTGTAACTCTGAAAGACAGAGGATGATTTTCATTACACCCACTGCAGAAACACCTCAAAGCAGATTTTAGAATTTGTCATGGTGTATTCCACATTTTTATTTTGAGTTTGTCATTCATCACAGCGCGATCACTAGTTAGATATGATACACTAATTAACTCCCCGAGGAAATACCTGTGTCTTTGTTGCATATCTGGGCAAAGAACAAGACACTCTAACCACACCTATCATTAGCCAAGGAAATAAACGGTGGATAAGCCCAACCCCTCCATGGCAAGACCAGCACAGCTCACAGGGACACTCTCCCAGCTCACCCTTAGCTGGGCACAGGGAAAGCAGGGAAGTGGCTTCTGCTGACATTTCTTTTTCCATGCACCTTTATTCATTAATCAAATATTCAAATCAAGTGCTGGGAAGCTGGGTGCTGCAGAACACATTTCAGTTACTACTGTGGGTCCTGAATTTAAGAATTCACTAACAAGGAGGTAAAAAGAGGGAATTCTCACATCCTGTTGTCCTACAAAGCAGTGCTCTGCAAATTAAGGGCACTCACTAAAGAAATCTATTTTCAAGCAGCCATTCCAACTCCTTCCAATAAAACAAGCTGCTTTTGAAACAATTCAATCAGTAAACCATTTTTTTGTTAATTAACAAAACCAAATGACTTTCACAGCAACCTTCCCACGTCTCCAGTGCTCATTCATATATTTGGGGCACAATAACAGAACCTGCAGATAATGACTTGGGATTGGAAGCAGCTGACTTTTTGCCATCCTGCCAACCAAATCCTCTCCCACCTTTACACTTCCAAAGTTCTCCAGTAAAAAATCCAGGGCTTACCGGCTTTAAATGAATGACAGAGCTGTTTGACATCACGGTGTGGTCCCCCTCCATCATATCCAGCTCGCTCTTATCATCCGAGGCATCTGGAAGACTGTTAACACTACTGCTTTGGCTACTGGCACTGATAGACATACTAGGAATGGACTGATTGCTTCCGACACTGTTCACCGTTCCCGTCCTGCCCACACCGTGATCTTGCTCCTGGGAGAGAGGAATTATTAAGAAAATTCAAACCTATCTCAGTCGTGTCTGCGGAGATCACCAAGTGGAACATTCATTCCAGTTCTTTCTGAAGGCATCCACCTGCCACGCCATGGCAGTTTCCCCCCTCTAGGCATTGCCATCAAATGTTTTTCTCGTGGGATGTTGGAGAGAGAAAGAATCAGCCTTGTCAAGATTAACTGGCTGATGTCAGATCCTTTTCAAGAGCGAGGCTGTTAACAGGCTGAACTCTATCATGTATCAGCCACAGCATGTCACCAGAAATTGTTCTGGCACCCGCATCACCTGAGTGCTCAGCTGGGACCCTGCACCTCACAGGTTCCTTTCTGAGCACTCCAATTTGGAGTTCCCATCTTTGCAGGGTGACTGCAGCACTCAATACAAAAAAAAGAGAAATTAATTTCCTTGATGACTTTAAAAAAAATAAATCAAGTACAAATTCCTGTGGCTTAGAAGAGCATTCTCAGACAAAACTAGAAGATTGTCAAGGCCTTGTACCCATGGTTAAAACAGAGGTTAACTGTAGCTGCTGAAGAGTCCTCATGGAGCCTCATAAACAGGCAAAGCAGGCAAGGATTTACAGAACTGGAAGCTAACTGTTCAAGCATGAACACATGGCACAGCTTCTTGCTAGCACTAGGCATCAACCCTGTTAGTCCTTGCTTGGGCCTTGAGGTGGCTTTATCCCAGGCACAAAGGGGAGACAGCCTTTACAGCCAGGTGTGTAAACAGCCTCCCCTTGTTTTAGCAGTACTGGAGTTGTGGTTATTTACATGACAGCCTCATTTTCTCTGGTTCAGTGATGAAATCCAGCATTTCTCTCACCTCCTCCTCCTCCTGTGTTTCCACTGCAGGGCCATTGTGGGCCTCCTGGAAGAGGAGCTTCTTCATTTTACGATACTGCAGGTTGTCCAGTTCTCTCACTGCATCCTTTGTTCTCTGAATCAGGTCTATTAACACTGTCTCGGGCCGCTCTCGAAGAACAAACATGTGCTGCAGAACACACAAACAGGTGAGTGACCTCTCGTGCCTCCAACGCACATGCTTTGAGGATACAATTATGAGCTCTAGTTGGGTTTATTAGCCCTCTTCCCTGCACAGGAGAACACCTTCACAGCTTATGCTGGCACTATTTTTACACTTCATGATCCAGATAGATTTCAGAATGATTGCTTTGTGATGGCAGGCTTCCATAAAAAACCAGAAATGGTGTTTCACATACCATGAAAATGAGCTCAGTTTAAACCTAGACTTCTTTAGGAAGTAAGGTATTTAGACACGTTATCTACTTGTGGTTTAGAGGGAGAAGAGCAGCAAATACCTTATAAAAGCTAAAGGTGCTAGGCTGTCTAGTCTCTTTAACCAAATGATAATTAACTCATCAGCTAACCCTCACTATAAAACCCTTTTCCTTGTTTAGAAAAGCTTGAGAATGAAATATTCATCATACAACTCTGAGTCATAAAATAGGCTGTGAACCTCAGAGCCCTGTCTTCGAACAGCTCACCATGTTCTGCTTCTTTTTTTTTTTGTTTTTGAGATACATTCACCACATTTCTCTGCAAAGGTGGCTACATTTTCCCAATAGGTAAAACCAGTCCTGTCAAAAGCAGGCTTTTGCAGTCTCCAGATGCAATGTGCTGTGCAAGCATGAGTCATTATTAACACCACCACCACTTTCATTTTGTTCCTTTGGAGCACTGCATTGCTGTTTCCAACATGTCACATTCCCTACCTGTCCCTGTAAAGTGGCATGCAGCTGTTTCAGACTATAGCTGTGGAAGGAATACATTCCCAAACGTTTCATTTCCATCAATGTTCTCTTTAATTGCAGCACATTGCTCAAAATAAAACCAATCTGCAGAATTCTGAAATGGCAGGACTACACACCCACATCGAAACCTTTCCTGGATAATTGCATTTACTTTCTGAATAGACAGTTTTCAAAGAGGCGCAAGCCCTCAGAGCCATTTTTAGGTAAAAACATGCCAAAAGGTGCTGATAAAACCTTCATAAATAGCACCCATTTCCCTGCAGTGCAAAAAAATCAGGAAAAAAACACTGTTTAGCAGAAAAAAGGCCGGGATAAAAAGAAACCCAAAATGTCACGAGCATTGGAAAGTGAATGACAAGACAGCAAAACTCTGAATGGCACCTGATGCCACAAAGCAAATCCATCAAAGTCACCCAATAAAGCAGCTCTAACACCCAACTTCTGTGTGAGGAACACGTCAGCTTTTTGCAGCAATCCACCCCACTGGCTTTGTCTCCAGACTAGAATGAGGAGAGCCAAGTACCTGCAGCATTCAGGAGTACAAATGAAGAAGGAGGAAAAAAAATATCTAAGAAATAAAGCAGGAGAAAACCTGCAAAATGACGAGGCTTCTTCACGTCAAGGAAAAATATAGGGAGGAAAACCTGCTGTCCTCTGCCCCCTTTTCCCCAGGGATGCTGTTAGAACAGCAGATTTCAGGCCTGTGCAAAGCACATGATGGGAGGGCAAGGTGATGGCAGAGGCTACAAAGCCTTGGGGTGGATAGAGCAGAGAATAAAGAGGGAAGTAACAAAAGGTATTTGTTAGCTAATGCACGGCAGCTCTGTTGGGATTAATTATAACAGGAACAATAGACTGAGTTCAAAAAACAAACCCTTGACAAGTTGATGGCCATCCAGTGTCACTTGGTGGAGTGACCTTTTATGATGAGAACTCCAAGGCTGGCTTGGAGAGTCACCTGGGGCACACTGGGACACTGCAGAGCCAGCACTGCCAGCTCAGAACATGCCACAGCACTCCCAGCAAACAGGTGTGCAGGCCCGGAGAGCACCATTAAACCATAACCTTGTACAGCGGGTGAGAAAGAACATCATCACAGGGCACAGCTCCTTTTAATACCACGTGGAAAGCAAAAAGGAAAAGCAAGCCAACCTTCAGAAGCTCCTCTGATGTAGGCCTGTCTTGAGGAATTTTCTGGAGACAAGAATCTACGAAGTTTCGGAAATAATCAGACCTGTGTCAAGGAGAGGGGAAAAAACCAAACCCATCCAAGTTAATGACACAGTTTAATTTGTTAAGGAATCAAGATACTCACATCTGGGTGCTCTTAGCAGAAAAAGCGGAGAGAAACCACAGACTTCATTCTACAGCCTCTGACATCCCTAGTCAAGACAAAGCCCACTGCTATCAGCAGGGAGATCCCTTTAACCTCAGCTTCCAGACAGAATGTTTTGGCTTAAGAATGCAAAAAAATGGGCCAACTCAAGAGGAATGAGAGGTCCATATAAAAGCAGACACCCAAATAGTTTAGTGTGAGCATCAACCTGCATGAACTCTCAAGCTCTAATCAGGGCCCCTGTCCTATTCCACCACTGCACAGGTATTTAATCCAAAAATGGTACTGGAGTACAATTCCTGAAATGCCTTTGGCCCTTCGGACACAACTTTACATTATTGTGTCACCAGTAAGAATTAAAGTGAGGATTTGTTTAGCAACTTCTCTCCTTCTGTAAGCCAGAAGTCTGTATTTTGCCCCTTCCTTTTTTGAACACAACTCTTGAGAAGGTCAGGATTATACCCCCAAACCAGCATACCAGTTCTATAGGTTTTACTCCTTTCCACCCTCACCACTTCCCCCATTCCATCATGTAATGAGGAGTTTGTTACTGCAAATTTTCAGTAAATTAAATTAGATTGCCTTTTTTTTTTTTTTTTTTTGGTCAGAAAAACGCACAAAGTGAGTTGAATGTTTATTCAATCACCAGGGCATGAAACAGCTTAACCAGAAAATCTCAAAAGTAGAAAAATATTTCGAAAAATAAGGTAGAATGTTTTATGTTAGAGGCCTGGTACTATGGCTCAGTAAACCACAGTTAGGAAGTTTTTCACTTTTGAAATTAGTTTACTGTGCTTGCTGTTTCAAAAGGCAGTTGTCGAGGCTGGGAGGCACAAAATGTTACTACTGTGCTTTATTCTTCTCGAGTTTATGCAACAGACACTTGCCACACACAAGCTGTGTCTTCAGCTTGCAAAGCAACACTTCAACAAAACGAGATTTAGGAATTGACATTGTGGTTTGTGATTAAAAAACACTAAAAACCACACTTTTGGCAAGCTTGGGAGCTTCAAAAGTTTACTGGCCCATGAAAGGAATTTTTTACAGGATCTTATGCTCTTCCAGCAACACGTCCTGTGTCTAATACACTGCAGAGTCTCAAATGTATATTTAGTAACTGGTCAATTTTGTATACAGAATGTATAGTGAACCTAATGAGAACCTTCCAGCTCACATCCTCCCAACAGGAACCCAGCCATTTCAAGAAGTCAGCATGACAAAGCACTCCATTTACAGCCATTCCCTCCAACATTCCTCCCTCAGCAATACTCACCATTCATTAGACTGTAGTGTAGGGGATTCATTCTGCGCTATGTGATATAAGGCACTCATTGCGTTCATGTTAAACAAAGGAGGCTTCCTTTCCGCTGCACACAGGAGAAAAGAAGTTTTACACGGGGAGATAGTCTCATGTTTTTTAGTTTACATCCCTTTAAGAAGAAAACCACATCAGCAAAATCCCTACTGCCCGAACATGGAATCCCAAACCAACCCTACCCTGCAATCAGACAGATATGTTGGCATACGTCCTGTGCCACTGCAGAAGATGAAAGCCCTTTGAAGATCAAATGCCTTGTCCTCTCAAGCTTTTAAATTACGTGGTTTATCATAGTTGAGTTCTCTGACTCATTGTAATGTACTAAAATAGGAGTAAGTTAACAGTAAGCTCTATACGTGGTGTTTAGACACTAAGCATTCTTGGTTTCATACACACACCCCCCTTCTTTATTTTCAACCTACAGTTGCTAAAAATCTAAGAAATATTTATTTCTAGCAGGACAGCAGTGAAGAAGAAAAGGCTGGTTACAAGAACCCTCAAATCACACTTAACTGACTAAGCACATGGGCAGGAAGTCAGCAACAGGCCAACTCTTTATACTATTTTGAGAGTTGCATTCTCTTTGGCTCTTCTCTGTTTTAAGCTTGTGTTACTCTTATAGACTGACACAGCATGAAAGCTTAATGAGGAAGGAGATGATCTCACTGTAACAACAAAATTGAAGCTTCATCAGAATGTTTATGGGGTAAACTTATGAAGCTCAGCCTCGCCATAAACATTCCAGAGAAGCTGGTCAAGCCAAGGGGAGGTTCCTACACTACTGAAAATGCAACAGAAAACCTCCCTTTCTCGAAACCAAACAAATAAGTAAGGAAAAAAATAATGCTAGTTTTCTTATTCTGTTCTCAGTTTTGAATTGAATAGTAGCAGTGAGCTATGGATCAGAGACAATGGTTCACTCCTGGCTATGGCAGGATGGTCTGAGCTCTACAAATTCTTCAGGAGTGGGTAAACTGAGTTAAATCTTTCCTCAGATTCAACAAGTAACCATCTCTAATCTGTCAGATAACTAGTTGCTGCTCTCAAGGATCAGACTGATTATTCATTAAACTATTTTAACTGACTGTTCTCTCCTCCTTTTTTCCTCTGAACTCACCTGAATAATACAGAAATCTTCCTGAAACTGAGCCCTCGTTCAGGCCATTCTAAGACTGGGTGATAATTTGAGAAGACTACAGGACATCTCATTTTTCTGCTCTCTTCCCATGCTTACTCAAACCAACACAACCCAGCCAGGCACACTGAGCCAGCCTACAACCCTCTGCTGTCCTGACCTAGTCTCACCTCCCACCCCGCCAGCAGCCCTCGACGAAGCCAAAGGCTTCATCCTGCAGGAACGCAGCGTGCAGGAGGCTCCCGGGGGTGTGGTGGCCATGAGCTCACTGCATTCCTGGAGCCCTGCAGCCAGCCAAGTCTCCTTACTCCACTCAGAGCAGGATTCTGTCATGACAGTCACACCCCTCCAACTCGCTTTATATTGGCAACCAAAAAAAAAAACCCACCCCACTCTGCTCTGAAGAAAGAATCTATTTCACGTCCTGGAAGAAAAAGAAGTTGACAGTTTGGAATGCCAGACAGCATTTTTAGCTAAACTGTGCAGTTCACATGGATTAGCGTGTTCCTGAGAGCTCTCACTGCCTGGCTGGGCTGCTCCTCCACTGAGATCAGGTTGGAGTCTGAGCAATCAGATCTGACAAGGATGGGAGGACAGCCCCAGGTGCACCGGAGTGGTGGCGTGTGTGGTGTTGTGCTTCAGTGAGGGTATTTTTGTTCCAAGAAAACATTACACGTTGAATTGAAACAGAATGCCATACTAAGAGTGTCCTTTTAAACTGACATTGTGCTTTAAAAAGTCTGTTCCAGTGGCAATGCAATCATTTCTTTAGGCTTTGAATTATAGGTTACCACTTCAAAAATTGGAACACATATTTCATCTTTTTCTTTAAGGTAAATAAAAATCTATTCACAAGTGACAACACGCACAGCATACAGCTTTGAAGTTGTTCACTTATCCAAAACTTCATTATTGCAGAATATATTAATGTACCTTAAATTTTCATGCAAACAGCATCAACTTACAGCATTAAATGTATTTGCACACTGGTACAATGGTTCATTTCTAAAGCTGTTCAGCAATAGACCGTTTTTCAGTTCAGAAGTTAACTGCCTCTCCCACAGAATGTGAACACCCTTGCTTGGCTATTGTCTTTGTCTATATAACTTTTTCTTGGGGTAATGAAAACACCAGTTCAGTAAACATCAAGTTGGAGACCTGGTCCTGAATTCTAGAGAGTACATTTAGCTCTTTTTATGATTTTTCAAAGGAATTAACTTACCTAACTCAATACAGGTAATTCCAAGAGACCAAACATCCACTTTGCCATCATACTGCCCTTCATCCATGGCTAAAATCACTTCTGGGGCCATCCTAAAACAGGAAATTGGTGCTCATAAACAGGCAATGGAACACATTATCTTCATCAGTATGAAATAGGCTATTTCACATAGAGAAATCATTCCCCAAGCTATCAGGCATGAGCATGGGATACTGAGAACAAAGACCAGGCTGAGGCTGCCTGCTGTTCTGTGCTTTGCCCAGCTCTCCATTTAGGAGTATCTCCACCTTCTCACCCTTCCACACTTCCAATAGTTCAGGTGGCTGACCAACTCTGGTGAAATAATTACAGCATGCACTTGTGTAAACACCACAGATTAGGTGTAAGAGATCAAAAGCATACAAGGGATCTGCAAAGGGGTTTGTTCAATGAACCTGGCCTTTCCTATGAAAGAAAAAACACCAGTTATTGCAACAACCAGATGCGGTGAGAACATAAGAATTGTTTAAACCACTGGAGGGAGTGATTAAAATATATTACAGATGATTCAATTCCACCTCTACCACTCAAGGTCAGTGTAAGTAGAACAACAAAATATTTTTATCACTTTCTGTGAACTACGAATACAAGGATTCAGAATTTTTTTGAACTCAGAGCCTACTTTCCTATTTAAATTTCTTTCTTTTGTACGAAGTACATTTTATCACCACCACAAGTAGAAGATGACTAAGCCAGCTCCAGTAAGCCCAAGGATATTAAAGAGCCAATAAATGATCTTTTCACTTCACAATTCCAGAAATAAGTCAAACCCTTGGCTTACCAATATGGCGTCCCCACAAATGAGTTGGCAGGAGATGCAATGGAAGCAGACCCGAAGTCAGCAAGTTTCACCTGTCCTGGCTCTGTCAGCAGGATGTTTCCTGCCTTGATATCTCTGGTTATAGAACACAAGTGTCAGTATTACTCCTCTCCAAAGGAGAAAATCTTCTATTGGACAGACTACAAACACACCAGTATTCACACGTTCAAGCTGCAAAACACCTCTATTTGCTCCAAATACAAAATGTTTAACCATTAGGTTAATTGATTAATGTAGCCCTTGATTTTGGAATCTTTCCTCTTACATGTTAGTCTTGATGTTTGCCTTAAAAATTGACTTCAAATGACACACCATGAGAAGCTTCACATACACTTCAACAAAACCTTTTGAACCAAATATGTCCTTTACTGATGCTTTTTAAAAGACCTAATAATGTAACTATTCACATTCTTCATCCTTCTAAAATGCAGCAGCTCCTCTGAACCCAAAGAACATTTGCATCCCAAACTCACTGTGTGCTGCTCAACATGTTCGTGCAAAACTGATTTTTCAAGAATTAGTGCTCCCCCTGCCCCAGCAATCTTGGCCTTGCAGTTCCCACCAGCTATTTGGGTGAACCCAGTGTGCTTTGCCATTCTCTGCTCCAGGGACAACCAGCACCACATCAAGGATTGAAAAGTTAAGGAGATTCAAAGGAATTCTGCGGAAATTATGAACACCAGCTGTAAGAGACAGTGCATGTTGCAGACACACAGCTTGCCAGTGTTTAGTCTACTATAAATCACTCATCTGGGAGCATATGGATACTGTGAAAAGAAAATCTCTGCTCATAATATTAAATTTAGGATGAAGGGGATGCAATCAGCAAAATAAATTACCTGTAAGTGTGCGAGACAGCAAAAGTATAACCACTCACCTATGGATCATATTGTGAGAATGCAAGTATGCTAATCCCTGGAGAGCACCATGGGTAATTGCTGCTATTTCCACTTCTTGCAATGGCTTTTTATGAACTTAAGGAAAGAATTTAGGTGAAATTCAATTTACAGAAAACAATACCGTTTGCAACATGCAAGTGAGTACTGTTAGAAACATAAACAGAAATGCTGAAGTTTATTTTCACTAGGTTCAGTATGAGAAACAAATATAAAAATAGTTCAGGGAGTACAATCTATAATCAGATGTAATCTTGTGACTGTAAAACAGGGAATATTTACTACCAAAGAGAATCCTCTGCAACCATAAACTACATTACTGTCAGTTCTGGGACCATTCTCCCAAGTAACTGTTTGAGACTCAATACCCAGTATTCCATTAATGAAGCTAAACCCCCAGACCCCAGAACTTTACAACAATTCACACATGAATAAACTGTAGCAATACAGATGAGACTCTGGCAGCTCAGTCCTTTGTCCTGAAATGCTTCTGGCAAGGAAAGGAGCTGAACAACTTACTGGCCACACATATATCCTCAAAGAAAGTTCACTGCAAGAAGCCTGATAGAAAAACGACCATTTAACAAAAGACTTCATCAAGCAAAACCCTAATACTGCTGCAGTGCTATTTTAGTCAGGAGGCCTACAGTTGTTAGTAAGCATTAGGATCAACAGCAAGGGTTTTCAGAAATAAATCTTTAACTGGCCTGACAGGAGAACCTAAAACTCAGAGGAAAACAAATAGATTGACAACTTTAACATGAATCAAGGAGAAACTAAGCACCCAAGAAAGCCAATATTCTACGGAAAACCCACTATAGCTATGGAAAAATTGAATAAACTGTGCCTGTTTCACAGGCACTCTGTCCCCTGATAGAACTACTACTCAAGGGCAATCTGTGATGCTGTAACCTCCTACTCCAGTACTACCCTTCTGACTTCCCATCAAACAAACATGCAGGACATACCTTCTAGTAAGTCTGATGCTGATCCTAAACAATATTCCATAACAAGCTGTATGGGAAGAGATCAAAACAGTTGTTAGAAAATCTCTAACAGTAAATGTATGTTTTCCAGACTTGTATGGAGAAATCTAGAACCAACCCTGGGAGCACACACTGCCAACAGCCACAAAAAGCAAGTCCTGCCTGGAACATGAGCCCCATCCCAGCACTGGCACACTGACTCCTCCCAGAAGGACAACTAGAATTAGCATAACCCTCCCTTGTAAGGTACCAAGCACCAACACTTGTAAGGAAGGCAAAAGCGCATACAAAACCAGTTATGCATTGTATTTCATATCGTATTTTATATGCACATACTTATCAGGAATGTTAAATTGCACTTAATAAGCTTATCAAAGTATTAAAGGGCTATTTAGGGATTTACTTAAGATTCTGTCCCCGGCAGATTTCAAAAAGAGAAACTAAAAGTTTGTGCTGCAGATTTACTGAAGTTAACTCATCAACAGAACTCACAACTGAAACTATCAGTTCAACAACACGATTTCTTTAGTACTACAAAACTTTGCCAATGACAAAGTGCACATTATTTCAAATAATACAGTCCATCAACCTAAATACACTGGAACAGCAGCACATTCACTTTACTCTAAGAGAGAGGGAAAATCTCCCTGTATCTTGGTTCCAGAAAGTGCTTCCAGTTTTGCTGAGCACCTGCAAGGTCCTTGGCTCTCTCTGCTCATCTGAGTCTGTGCAATGCCAGTGCTCAGGTGGCTCCCCAAAGCCAACTGGAGAGACTTTAAGGCTCCCCTACTGAAGGCAGGAGAAGTGCAGAGCAGCAGATGCTTACCCATGCTGTATGCTCCCGCAGATAGCAGCCTTTGTATTCTATACTGTTAGGGTGTTTTATTCTTTGGAGGAACTTGACTTCCTTAATAATATCCTGCCATTTCTGTAGGGAACAAAAGAAATAGAAAAGACTTTATAAAACTTGTTACCTTTCTCTGTTGTTGTTGTTATTATGTCATTTAATTATTTTACAAGGCAAAACTACCTCAAGGTTCCAAATCAAATTAAATCTGCATCAACATTATGATGATCACTGCTTAACTCCTCAACTTTCAAAACAAGCTGTTGATTGATTAGGCTGTATGGAAGGATCTCTGATCAATGTAATACTTTATATTTTTATGTGTTCATAGCATATACTGGTAAACACTTAATATCCGAGCAAGTCCTCAGAAAAAAAGCAATTCTCTTTCAAGGGATACCATTTCTGTTGACAAATCAAACATACACTCCAACCTGAAAGAGATGTGGGTGATAAGTGTCCTTCAGCAGGATCAGCTGCCTCTCTCTTAACCCTTGTAGCTATAAGGACTATCCCTACGAGTCACTGTGTTACACTGGATGAGGTTCCATTTATCAGCTGTCAAATATCTGACCACATTCTTGATAACATTTCTCTATTACAAGTTTAGTCTTTACAAGGACCAATTTAAAATAAGTTACCCACTATATAAGGGAATGGTTCTGCAGGAGAAAAAATCATAAACAGGTAAACAAAACTCAGGTTTGTAATAAGGGAAGCTCTGCCAGTGTAACTTCAAAGCACAGAAGAGGCCAAAATGTCAAGTTCCAATGTGTGCCTTGACACTGACAATGCTCCCCTCAGAGACCTCCAACTCCTCCCATTTGCTGCACATCCACATTTCCTCAGGCAAGGAAGGCAAAACCTTGTGAGTGTAACAGCAAAACTACAACTACCAGAAAATATTTTCAAAGCCAAACGCAGTAGCTGCAACCATTTAAGTATGCAGGAGTCAACACAAGAGTGTTGACACTGCAAATGTTTTTGAGCAAGAGAATCAGGTTCGAAGTTAACCAGAGGTAGAAAAACCTCACCCACGACCAAAAGGTTGAAAAGCTGTTTTCCAGGTCCGGTTAATCTCTCAGCACACTCTCCCTCAGGCAGTGGCTGGGATTCACAGAGGGCCCATCTGCCCTAATGCTTTGGAAAACACGTGCAAACCCCAAATCCTCCCCAATGAAAACACGAGGGTTAGGGAAATACATGAAATCAGGGAACACGAAGCCACAACTGAGGCAGCTGATTGACTAAGTTAAGCATTTCTCAACAGGGGAAATGTCATGAGAATGACATAGTGCAGTTATATCAACAAACTCACTGACACTGGAATGACTTAGCTGCCTTTTACCTTCAGCCTCAAAGGCTTTGAGGTACTAAGCAATAAAAACCAAACCAAGAAAGCACCATGTTAAACTTCTACATCGTGAAGAGAGATGGGATATATTTGTCAAGAAGTAGTCATGGTTTCCTGCATAAAATACCCTGCCAAGATCACATTATGAGCACAGCACTACATTTTTCAAATTTATTTTTAGTACAAAATATGACCTTAGAGAATTATTGTCCCCACCAATGATAAAATCCTATTATGAAAGCAAAGTAAATATAAATTATATCAGAATGCCCTTAATCAATTCTCTTTACATAGGCTAGATCATAACTCCAGCTAACTTCTGAACAAAATAAATAAATATGGAAGTGAAATAGAAAGAGTTTTAATCCCAGTCTTATTACTTTCTTCAAAATAAAGAAACATACGCACTGAAGACAAACAAAAGCTATTTCTAAAGCATGCACAGTTTGTTTCATTCATGTGAATAGAGTATTTATAGCTCACAGTAATTAAAACAGTAGGACAAGTAGCAAGTACAAATTATTCTTTCATCAGCACACAGTTAAACAAGTCACCGCAGTGACAAAACAGAAACAGGCAGAGCAAATTTAACTCTGAAGCTGGAATTCAGGACTGCTGGAGAGACACTGCCACCTCTGCCTCCTACACAGACACACACACACAGAGGGGAAGGAGCAGTTCAGCTCCTGGGAGCGCAGATGATCGATACACAAAAGGCACAGAAAGCAATGAGCTGTTAGTCAAACTCATCGGAGCAAGGCAATGCTTCCAGGATTGGAATAGAGAATGGAGGGAGGGAACCATAAGTGACTGGAACAACAGGCTTACAATAAATACTTCTGTTGAAAAATCATGCCACAATTTGATGGATGTTATTTACCAGGAATAATACCAAATCAGCTGCTCGTGTCATGTCAAGCTTTTCAAGAATCTGTACTAGCACTTAAACATTTCAAGTATAAAATCAACTATCTCTGCTAAATGTCCCAGGGAAAAGAGACACATCTGGGGTGGCCATGAAAACACTTAATGTGTAAATCTCAGAGGCCCACTTCTACAGACCTCTCTGTAAAGACCGCCTTAATCCCTGGCTCTGGCAGCTCTTCCAGAATTATGTTGCTGTTCAGATTTCCACACTCATTCATTCACTGCTGTTTTGCCTTTGTTTCAGCTGCTCATGAACACAGACATTTCAAGGAAGGATGTGTTCTGCCTCAGTACTTTGTACAAGGAAGGCTCCCTCTGAATCTCTCACTGCTGCATTCACTGCTGTTATTCCTTTGTCCAGGAAGCAATATGGTTTTTTTGAAAGGTATTTAACATGGAACATTTAAGAGCAATAAGACACCCTAACATAGAAACCCATCATTTTTAGTTTTCTTTTCCTGCATATTTATGTGGTCCCAAAGGGAGGCCTTTGAGTCTGGAAGAAGAGAGTCTTACCCATCTCTTCCAGGAGCAGATTAGACAGAAATACACTGTGGCCAGTGAACTAATTCCTTTTGTTTACACAGTACTCTCATTCACCTTCACAGTTATAGCAAAGATTTCTCCTGCAGGAACCCCAGCTAATTAAAATCATCCCATATAATAAGCATTTGCCATAGTTAAGGTTTAATGTACAACATACTCTACATACCTCATTGGATTGCTTCCCACTATAGGACATTTTCTTGATGGCCACCACTTCATTGGTGCGCACATCACGTGCCTGTAACAGGAAAACAAGGGGCATCAGTTTCTGCAGCTCCCAATCTCCCATAAGATGCAAACCAAACATACTGTTAAAAATTTATCCATTAGTTAACTTAAATACTAGAGCAGAGCAGAAGGAACCCAGCTCTAACAAAAGAGAGTGGGTTATTCTTCTGCTCCATCTGCAGTGTTCCAGTGTAGTAGGTTTCCTGTGTCAAGCAAAAGCTATTATTACACTGCAAAGCAGGGAGTAGGGGAAGGATAATACCAAAAATGATTCAGAGGTGCCAGACTTGCAGTTTCTAAGAAACTAAAAACCATGAGGTGAACCAGCAATATTCATGTCAATTATGAAAGGAAAAAAAAAAAAAAAGAAAACCAACGAAACTTTCTGCCATTGCAGGATGGAACCGAAACCAAGAGAGAGACACGAGTAAACACTCAGGCAGTTATCACAAAAAACAAATATATCAGCCTTTGTTGGGATCACTGCTGAAAGGTAAGGAAGGTGGAGACAACTAACAATAAAACACTCAACTGTATTTAAATAAAGGCAGAGGAGATTCAGGATTATATGAGGTTTGCTATTTGTTAATTACCCTCTCATCTATTTATCAATCACATTTTTGGTGCAGAGTGTATGCAATGAAAGCAGCCTGGGAGGAGAGTGCTGTGCATCAGAAAACCCAAGCAAACAACCCATTTCCTCAACACTCACAAGGCTGGGAGAGGGAGAACCATCCCAGCTTACATCCCATGAACATTAAAATCATGGAGTTCATTTGCTTTTTGAGTTTCCCTGGGATTCTGGATAACCGAAAAAAGACAGTTCCCTGACAAAAGCCAGGAAGATGTACAAGGCCAGCTCACTTAAACCATCCAAATGAATGAGGCTTGTTTTATGTCAGACATGTATGCACATATATCCTGCTGCCTCCAAAAACTCCACACAAAGGACCAGCATCTGGAGACCAGAGTAGCCTCAGCACTGATACAGGCAAAGCATGCACACAAAAGAAGTGGACTATGCCAATGTCTTCAGTAGTATTTTTTTAGCAGTTATTAACTATAATCCAATATCGTATTAGACCAAGTTTAATTGCTTGCAGTAGCAGAATAAAAAACTTGTTAGAGAAGCTTACAGGTTAACATAGAAATAGCAGTATGTCTTTATCAGAAACTTTCTTTAGACAAAACCAGAGCTCCCAAATGGGCTGGAATTACGTAATGCATGGCTTCCACTTTGTCTTTTTGCAGGTGCCAAATCAGAGGTACTTCCAGTCAAGGAAGCACAACCCAAACAGCAGCAAGTAATTCTGGTCTATAGTGAGTAAATACCAACTGATAATGAATTGGTAATTTAAAGTGGTGGGGGGAAAAGAAAAAGAAGGGGCTAGAAATTAAAGGATCTGACTTTCACTGTCTTTGTAGAAGGAGCTAGTAATGGGCCACCAGTTTGGGATTGCTGTTTGCAGCTCACAGGTTCCCTCCAGCTGTATTATGGGTTTCCATACCAGTGTGGTTCATACACACCTCCATAAGACACCGTGTTCACAAAAAACTTCAATAATATTTCAGCAATGACAATTCCACAGAACAGGAAGACCAATTTGTCAGTTCCCCTCTTTTCTATTCACTCTTTAACCACAGTGACTAAACGAGGTGAATTTAAGGCCGCAGGTGAGCTCTGTTTCGTCAGAAAACACTTCCTCCCACAGATCTGTTCCCAGACAGTGGTGGCTCATAGTTTTCAGCAGAGAACAAAATTAAGAAGCTTTTCCTAATTAGTTCATCTGTGCTGCATTAAATTTGTGCTGGAAGGTTCCCAACATGGTCTGCTGCAATTATTAACACTGAATAGGCATCTCATAAAACAGTGACACAAATGGCTTTCTGAAGGAAAATTGGCAGGTTCGGCCACACCTCCTGTAACTGTAAATGTGAAAAGGGTTTCTGAAGAAAGTGTTTTTTAATGAAGGCCTTAGAGTATTTGGTTAACACACAGCAACTTGCACTGAGGGCACCACAAGGGTCCCACTGCTGGTTGAGCTACACAAGCAGCCTGGGAAAAATTCTGCTGTCCAGACGTTCATGTCAAGTAAGTTTTATGCAGATGGATATTGAGATTCTTGCCTGCAGTAGGAAAGGATGTGACAGAACAAATGACAACAAAAGCTCCAACACTCAGGTGTCAAATACAAAGAATGACTGTAAGGGAGCCTGGGGGGATGCACGAAGGGACAGAGAACTCAATTTCTCTCCAGGAACAAGAGGTGATAAGGAGACCATCAGAGCAAGAGAACTGCATTGCCAGTCAGAATTGATGGAGCAGAAGTTGGTGTTTTAATTTGCAGACAAATCCCTGCTTGGAACATAACAATGCACCTAAAAGCACCAAGCAAGGACATTTCTAGGTTTTCTTTTCAGTTTGTAGGCAAACACCTGGGAATCTGTGGATGGACTGAGACTGTGCAGACACCCAAGAAAACATCTCTGCCCATACACAGTATAAAAAGATTCACAGCAGCTTCTTTTCCTCAATAGGTTCAAAAAAGCCTATTGTCTGCAGTTTAAAAAGAGATATAGCTAAAATTCACGAGTCACAGAGGTACTTACAAAATAAACTGCTCCGAAGCTTCCATGGCCAATCTCTCGGAGATCTGTGAAGAGCTTTTCTGGATCTTCTTTGAAGAAGAGCTCTGCAATTTCGGGGTCCTTCAGGCTGCCCGCTCGGCTGGTTGATGGCATCCTGCTGGGCAGTGAGCCGACCGACTATCTGGGTTTAAAGTGCTGCTTCAACCCTTGGCTCATCTGTATGAATGGAGCCTCTTCAGCATGGATTACTGCAAGAAAAAGATTGCAATCCTTCACTGATTATCCTCTCCTCAAAGAGCCCGAAACAAGCTACAGCAAAGCAGCTTTCACTTCCTCCAGAGCAAGCAGCCCTGGAGAGTGAAGCAACACAACCTGTGTGCTGGGGTAATGACACAGCCCCGCTGTGACACCAGCCAAGCATTTCTCCAGAACACAAACCAAAACCAAAACCCAAAATGGGACTCATTCCATGCCCCAGTGTGTGCTCAATCACCTGCAGAGCAGCCACAGAATCTCTGACCACCAGTGACAACCAGTGTGTCACTGGTGAGCCCATGACTGTGACACCCTCCCTCTGGAGAGTCATGCCCACTGTGTCCTCAAGAATTGTGTGGACTTTGTGATGTCTGCCACAAAGTGCCTGTTCTTCCGAGGCGTATTTGCAATTCCCTTCTCCAGAGGAACACCATTCAGAATGGAGATACCCCGTTCCACACACGACTCACATCCTTCTGCTCTGCTTCAGCAAACACACATTTTAATTGTGGCAGCACTTTTTAATTGTGATGGCACATGAGACAATGGACAATAGTCCACTGGCAAACACTTTCTTCGGAGGAACTTGCAACTTCAGACACAACTCTGAACGTAAGAAATCCCTTCTGTCTGCATCATGAGTTTGCTTTCACTTACTCCAAGTTTTGTGTCTTGGAATCCATCCAGAATAAAAGTGAACTGTCAAGTTGTGCAAAATTCTCACTGTATCTTTACAACAGGTGATGTAAAACAACCACTACAAGGAAAGCACACTATTCCTAGTAAAGGAAGGTACTTGGATTTCTTCTTGAATCCTTGTAAATTGTCACCCATAAAAACAATTCTGTTACTGGCAAACAGCTAATCACACATCCCACATCCTTCCAACAAATTCTTGAGCTTGTTTATTCATATTTCTGATTTCAAATTTAGGGTTTTTTTAAGTTGGGGTTTTGTTTCCATTACAAAGACATGAGAGACAACAATACTATCACCAATGAATCCAGAGGAACCTATATATATCTGTCCATTTCTCCTCCTTTTGTGGACACTATAAACTCCACCTTTCCCCAACCCTCTAGACCATCAATGAATCATTTGTTTTCCGCTCCGTGCAAAGCAATTCCTACAAGGATGGAAAGAGACATACTTCTGGATATTTGTACTCAGTGGTTCTGTTCTCTGGACAGCTGCAGCACGTGAAAGTACCAAACCCTGCCTGCTCCTCCTGAGCTCAGAGACCTGCCGGCATCACACACAGCCAAGGTGTACCCAGCTGTAAACTCCACCCAGGCTCCAGTTTTTCAGATGAAGACATGCATGGCACAGAGAACACAGGGAGGGGAAGCAAAGTCCAGCATTTTCCTAGTGTTCCTCCAAGCAGCCAGCACTCAAAGAGATTTATAACGCAACCAGAACATATTTCCACGATAGCCCGTTCACAGGGGGTAAGGAAAAGCCGACACTCAAAGACCAGTGGTGGACCAAATACAAAAACATGTATATGATGTGTATACAAACACACACAGAGAAAACATGCAGCTGCTCACAACTCTGCCACACTGCACCGGTGAGCACACAGACACCTCCTGTCGATGCAGGATCACTGCAGGAGCCTTGGAGGCACCGCCATCCACACACGACACATCCAGCTGCCAATGAGGAGAGTGGGATGCACAGGAACCTTCCTTTTCACCTTCCCTTGCATAACACAGTAACTAACACCGTGTGGGAAGGGAAATAATTAGCTCCAGCTCAGCCCGTACCTGAACCACGCTACGTTTATGAAAGCTGGAGAAAAAGCAGGAGGTTTTTGTTGTTTTTCTTTCTTTCTTTCTTGTAAGTCAACAATATTCCACTTGATTCCAGCTCTAACAAGCACATAACACTGAAAGACAACTGTTTCACATTTACAGCCCCCGACGAAACAATAGACAAAAAGCATGTCAGAAAAGCAAGAGAGAGAAGCTGGGGGAAGGGAGCTGATAACCAGAGCACACTCAGTATTACTGAAGGAATGTTTCTTGGATCGACAGTAATGATGTCATGTTCCATCTTTTAAGAAGCATCGGATTCTCACAAAAAGGACATTGTTGTTGAAAAGCAACTGCTGCAATCCCAGAATGCCCTTTTCCCTACATCTGTTAGTCAGAGGGGCTAGGCTTGGATAAACCTGCTAATATGGCCAAAAGTCACATGTCCCCGTGAGCCAGCGTGTGAGAGTCGCGGGAGGGGAAAACCCTGCGCTCCCAGCTGACAGGGATTACAGCTCGGCCCCCTCCCCGCTGACCCCCCCACGCCACACCGGCCACCAGACTCGTTCTTGGCATCCTTTCTGGGCAGGCCTCTGGAATGTCATCAACAGGAACACTTCTTACAGCAGCAAAACTCCTACCAGGGCACTGTCAACACACGCAGATGTTGGGCCAGAGCAGAACTCCTCACCTACCATGATACACCTAAAAACACAGCTTTTCCCCCCTTTAATCCTGAGAGCACTGAGATGAATTTCATTATCTTTATTCTTGGAAATAATTGCTGCTTTGAAATGCATGAGAATAAAAATATTAAGTACTAAAATCTATTTAACAAAATAGTCACAAACATGTACACGACACTGTGCTTATCGTTTGATCTGCAAATGGAACAAAAAAAATGCATTCATGTAAATTCCGTCCATAAGAACGCTTTCCACAATCTCACCTAATGAAATGCTCCCATTTTTATGGATGCTACAATATTAAATTCCCCCCAGTCTTCTTTTTACTCAGACAACAGGCAGTGCCTGCCAAAGCCCAGCAGTGCGAGCAGCCAAGCTCTGCCTCCTGCCTTGCAGTAATGACACCTGAACGCAGTGGGGAAATGGAAAGGAAGGCAGAAGGGACATGCAAAGGGGCTATTGCATTATTTTAAGTCTATTAAAAATACAGAGCAATTTTAAGATTAAAAAAAAAATAAAAATCAACCCCACAACAAAAGTGCACTGAAAATTAAATCCCGTACCAGCAGGCAGCTGGTTTTCTAAACTACAGTCAAGTTGCACTTGGGTATTTTACGTTCTTGCACCAGTGCAGTCTCTTCCCTACAGGTTTTTTGGCGTGATGCAGATATATTGTTAAACACAATTGTTCCCAGAGGATGAGTCTATTCATCCCACCTTAGACAGATCCTGCCCTGGCCGAGACAGGCACTGCAAGCAGGATATGGCACCCTCTGACTGTGCCCACCTCTAACTACAAGCCACCTTGCAGGTTGTCAAAATTAGATACCCAGTTGTCAGTTCTACAAAGAGAGAATATTGCATTGCATCATCACAACTGTGTACCAGCACTAAGATCAACTCCACTCCTACCCAACAAGGTGATGTGGGAGCACGGGAAAGATTCAAAGCAAACCAGGGGATGACCCAGGCACAGGACTGGCCCAACTCTATCTCCAGGCTGAACTGTGTTTAGCTGGTGGCCTCCATTACTGGTGTAAATAGCACTTGACTACAGGACAAAATGTTTTATCCAATTACTTTCATCCGAACAACTATCAGTTGGCAGAAACCACACACGCACATCCACAAAAGTCCATGAATCGATAAGATATCACATCCCTGTAATTATGGCCACATTAAATGTATACACACACCCCTTGAACCTCTGGCATAAGGAAGCTGAAGATGAGGATGGGATAAGACCTGTTCTCTTTGGAGTTTTCTGCCTCCTGCCATGTCATCTCAAGCTCAAGGCAGACCCACCCCTGTGACTAAGATCCCCTGGGATGCTGCAGAGCAGAACAAGCGAAGCTCAGAATGGTCAGTTGCCATATTTAAACTGCATATTTATGTCTTATGCTACAGAGGCCTCAGAGAAATTGAACTCTGTCCATGCTACACTAAATCCCCTGATGGCTGGCAGTGCCACAGGTAACTGTTTTTCTGTAACGAAGCGAGGTACTGAGAGGAGAATGTGCTTGGCCTTCCCTGCAGAGAAGGGAACCCACTCACTGAGATTTTCACCATCAAATCATTTCTCAAATTCCCATCCAGACCAACTCAGCGAGTGGATGGTGACTAGAAGTTACTTGTTTACACTAACCATGAGACGCAGCAAAGCATTTGTAGCTCCTTAAGATGGTTCAGAAGTCTGCAGAAACCAAATTACACCACAGACTCGATGGTAGATGCCCAGCACTAGAAAGCAGCACACCTTGTCCATGCAGATGACATTCCAAGCAATAAACATATCCAGCTTCAGCTTCTATACACACCAGAGCTAAACAAATACCATGTGAGCCCAACGTGGAAACAACAAAGAGATTTCTCCATCCATCCTCCTGTGTCTCCCCATTTCACAGGGTACAAGAGCCTCTGACCACAGCTAAGGAGGCTGACAGGAAAGCTGTCCTCCATTACTGGGTTATAAACAAAGTTATTGGCAATCTGAGACATAAATCTTGTTTTATGTTACAGCCACCTGTTAGCCCACTGAGCACAGTAACATTTATAAAATCTTATCTTCAGTATCAAACATAGTTACACTGTGTATTTTTTTTTGCCTGCTGGAATGAACATACATGACACTTTAAAAACAAACAGGAGACCACTTACAGCCCCCTCTGATCTCTGCTGTTAGAATGTCAGCTCTAAAAACTGTAAATATTCAGCACAAAAACTACTGGTCCTTTGCAGATTTTCTTACCCAAACTAATAAAAAAATCCCCCCTCACATCACATAAAACAGCATCCCACCACAACATAACTTCATTTGGAAACAGATATTCAGATTATTTTTTTAGCCATCTGCATTGCATATAGTGCAAACAGTTGCTAAATTTTAGTGTAATTTCCTCTGGCAAGGTCTAATGCAAAAGCATCAAATAGATGGGGAACGAGTGTCATCATGCAACTGTCAAAAACGGGAAGAGGGATTTTCTCTTACTTGCATATGGGTCAGATCCGGGGAGTGTATGAAGCTGAGATTAAATTATCCTCTCAACAAACTATTAAAAATTTCCTCAATGGCTTCCAGCGGACACTGAAAATTTCCACAACTATCATAAATGTGATAAACTGGAACTACTGAAAGAAATTACTTCTAATTTTTTTTTTTCTTTTACTTGCAACTATGCCTAAAGTAAGAGTTGGATGGCAAGAACACTTAAGGTTAAAACACAATCTGTCAGGGGAAGGTGAGATTTGGGATTATCTTGCATCCATCCCTCTGCACACCTCAGCAAACGCAGGAACACACGTTTATCAGGTCCTTCATGATTTCTGGGAAAGTATATTCTTGATCACTGCACCAAATTTCTCCTTCCAGCAAGTTTGTCGAAACCTCTTTTAACCCAGGTTTTGGTCCACCCACTCAACTCTTTTTTTTCCTGTTCTGACAAAAGCAGAGCAGCTCTCAAGCGCCTTAACATGCTCTGAAGAGTTAACTTTGAGGAAACAGCCGCTTTCTGCTGTGAGCAAACAGGTAAAAATCAGCTTCCCATTGACTCCACAGCAAATGGTACCGAGACAGGCGCATTCCAGGTGACTGTCACAAGGGAAAGTCCATCAGCACATCCAGACCTTTCAGGAGGGAGGGAAATAGCAGAGACCCCACACCACAGACACTTGGTGCATTTCTCCCATCAAACTACCAACACGGTCCTTTTTCTCCTCCTTGTTCTGTAACTTGGAAATCTTCCAAGAGTGGGAATTAAGGAAGAAAAACAGAACCCAGAAATGAAGCAAGAGAAGCCTGGAGATGCAGCAAGTCACATTTAGCTTCTTTCATGCCCTGCAGAAGGGGCAAGGGGCACTCGGGAACATCTCCCTCGGGATCCTCCAAACTTACTTCTACCACTCAGTCGTGAGCTGCAGCTCAAAGGAAAAAGTGCCGACAAAGCAATGAACTTGCCTTTCTCCTAATGATCCTAAAATCTCTCTTTTCAGTACATTTGTTCTCCACATTGGATCCACCAGGACTGTCATTAAGGAAAAGGGATGTAAATGAATGACAGTCTACAAGAGAATGTTAGAAAAATAATAAATATGCAGAAAAAAACCCCAAAATGCTGTCACAAAACTGATCAAAAAAGGAATTATCCTGAAACAGTGCCAACAACAAGCCAAAAAAGAAAAAAAACTGGAATGAGTTGAGCAAACTGGACTGTGGAAGGCACCTGCAGATCACGGGAAGCCCCACTGAGACATGCCTTTTTTCCATTTTGTTTTTCAACCCAATCTCACGTAAGAGATGCTCCTCTGCTCTCTGCTGGTCCCCAGGGGAAGGGAAAAGACACGACTGCTCCGTCTCAGGAGCTCCTTCTGCTGCCAGAGCCTGAAGCAGGTGAGATCTTAAAGCCGTAAGACACTTCCATAACTTGCCTTACGGCAGTGAAGGCACTTCACGTGGTCTCCAAGCCCACATACACCTGTGGAACAGCAGCTCTGCTTCCTGCACATGAACAAAGATCCTCCTCTGTAGAAATTCACATAAAAGAACAGTCACGAAATGCTGACCCCTATACATTCCCTCCACTCTGTATTTCTAGCAGAAATAGATTGTAAGGCAAAGATGAATCTGAACCTGGATATTCTGGTGCGTTCTCGCAGCTTTTTGTCTGCGTGAGCACTTCTCTTCAAACAGGCTTTTCTTCTCAGCTCAGTACATCTCTCTCCATCTGACAAGGAGCAAGCCAAGCCCACCATTCCGGTAAGATTCCATATTCAGTTTCTTTTAAAAGATTTTTGAGGAACGGTTCTATCCTGAAAGAACCTCTTTGCAGATTTTTTCCCCCTTTTTCTCTCTGCTTCTCTACTTCTGTTTTCTCCTTGTATTATACTTCTTCACAGAATAGCCTCAGGAAGACACTTTTATGTTCGAGCACCGCTTGCATTTCTCTTATACGTGCACTTGTAGACTCTGTGCCTTGCTTTGATTTCCTCTCAAGATTCTGACACTAAAATGTCCATCATCAATTCCTTGAATTACTTACCCCAGCACACTTTTGATCCCACTGAACTGTTCTGCTTGGGTGTTTACTTTCCAGGAATGTCACAAGCAAAAAGGTCAGAAAGTTGCATTTCCCAAACCTCCACTGACAAGCTCAGGATTTGTGTTTCTTGGTTGGATGTCAATATTTGTTAGGACACTCCACACCAGCAGTAAAGCCAACAGTGCAGTAATTATCATGTGCTTTCCACTTCAAGCACAATGCCGCTTTATGTATTTCTAATTATTTCCACAATCTTTCAAGTTTTCTGAGGAGTGCAAAACGTAACTAACCGGGGAAGCCTTGTTCCAGTGTTAAAGATAGATATTCTGAACAAATTAAACCTATTTTGACAGGTTATATATGAGTTATAAGCAAACACAAATATACCAAACAGTACCAGTACTCCTGAAAATACTGATTTTGTTAAGTGGCAATTTTTCCAACGTCACTCGCACCAAATCCACCACTAATCCTACCACTTAAATAACATTAATAAAAGACATTACTGATGCAGCTGAGAAAAATCAATGCAAAAACGTATCTTGTATTTTTTTATCCTACTACTTAAAACTTTCCATGGGATCAAAAATCAGACCTGCAGAACAGCTGAAGAATAGCCTACATTAATTTTTCAAAGACCAATGCCATGAAAGTTCAAGAAGGGCTCACCACTCCTTGACATATCCAACACTAACATCTCCTGGATGCCTTTCCTTGTGAAAGTTCTGGTACATTTATTAAGAAGGTCAGTTCTAAATTTAGTGATTCCTTAGGCTAGCAAAGCTACGAGGAAGGCAAGTGGAAAAAATGAAATCTTCTGTCCCCCTTCTTTTGCAATTCATTAAGTCCACAGTCATTGCTCTTCTCCTTTACTACATAAAGCATCACGTTAATGAACGTCCTGTGGGTGCATCACCTACAGCCAAACTCTCCACGGCCACGTCTCTTGGGACAAGGAGCACGTGTGACAACAATTCCAGTGTGGGAGATGCTGGGCTGGCAGCACACTGGCCACGAAGAGGTTAGCAAGCAGCCAGCTGATGAGAGTCAATTAAGTCTAGAGGCAAAAATACTGGGAAACTCCAGCTGCCCATAAAAAAAAAAAAATGAGTCAGATATCCTAATGGGACTTGAGTTTAAAGAAACCTTTTCTTGACCCCTAAGCAATTCTGCTCCGAAACAATAAATAGAGTAAACGTAAGCAAATTAGCTATTTTGGATTCAGCATAAATAACTCAGAAATAAGCTACTAAAGCTCACAACATAGATAATTACCCATGAGAAAAGAAGTAATTAAAAAGTAGCAGTATCACACATAGTTTTAGAAAAGAGGCCTGAGAGGAAGCAATTCAAAGTGTTTCCGGTCAATCAGTAAAAAAAAGAAAAAAGAGAAAATGCTTAAATTGAGCTTGCAATTCAATTCCCTGGAGAGCAGAAGAACTCCAGGACACAATCCCACTCCAGTTACAGGCTGTGTCCAAACCCCCAGTCCACAGGCCAGACTCTCATTTGAGCAAATATGAACCGAGCAAAACTGAAGCCAGGAGGAAGGACCCAAGGTAGAAACTAAAGTCAAACGCAAACAGAAAAATCCCAAACGGTGAGATTCTGTAGGAATAACCCTACAAACCAAGCTGGGACAACAAGAAACCTCAGGCAGTCTCCCAGCCTGACCCACTACGGGGCTGGAAAAAGCCACCCAAGGAGAACAAGGGAATGGGAGAGAGGGTGAAACACCTGCACAAGGAGGATGATGGGGTATAAGGGGAGGTGCTCTCACAGACCAGGGCAGCTGGTCCACCCCTAAACACGTAAATTAAACATTACTGACCTAAGCAGACAAATAAGCAGCTGCACTAAAGTCTGAGGTAGCTCCAGAGTGACGAACACTTTTGTCACAACTGCTGTCCCCTTCCAGCAGCTGCTGCTCCAGGGAAGCTCCCAACAACGGCTGCAAACAAACTGAACAGAAGAATTAACTGAACTACTAATTAGTGGGAGCAGCGCGCTAATCACTTGGTGATTGTGACAGACTTAAGAACTAGAAAGCCAACCATTTATGCACCGGACTACATGTCGTTAAAAGAACAGAACAACTCAAAAGGATACTCAAAAAAAAAGTGGAAATTGTCTTGCACACAAAATTATTGTGAAAATTACCTACTTGAAGAAATATTCTCCAGTGGTTTCTGCAAGGTCCAGATCCCCTCTCTTTATGCTTTTCACTTAAAACGAAAAGGAGTTTTCAGTATTTATTAAGATAACAAGCATAACCTTTTAATTTGATGAGTTTTATCTGCTTTCATGGGGAAAATGCTCATTTCAACTAATACACAAAACAATTTGTGTACCAGTGGCTCGGATACACAAAATATGTCTCAATTGGATTGTTAAGATCATAGGACTGAAGGTCCAATTAAGCCCTCCTCCTGCTATTTTAAGCAACTTTATAATAGAATCCACTCATCAAATAATAACTAACTCCTGAGGACTTCTCAAAGCCACTACTCTGATTATAAGGCTGCTCCAGAACCCTACTCCTGTTTGATTAGGAACCAATTCAAGATTAAGAGCTAGTTAAGACTGATTTATTATTTTTAAGTTTACACTGATCTACTATTTTTTCCACACTGGTCTTGGCATTTGAACAGTTTTCACTTCTTTGCATTATTGAGGGATAAGCACAGGTAGATATTAATATTGTCCCCTTAGCCTGTTAGCTGAAAAAAGCCAGTTTTGCCTCCCTTTATGACGCAGGAGAGAGAACTGATCTCCCACACCATCCCACCAGCCCTTCCTCACATCTGTCCCAAACCAAGCTTTTTTTTTAAAGTATCCTTGACCAGAATTCTCCACATCTGCTTATTCCCTAGATACATCTCAAGTTCCCTAGACATATCACTCAAGTTTTAAAATCACCATGGCATCAAGGGATATACTCAAGTCTTTCCCATCTTTCCATTTCTGATAAATTTTTGGTTTATATAGTTACATATACAGTATTACATATATTACTCTAATTTTATAGATTTTATGTTACATTTGTTATTACGGAATGACCATGCACACTATCCCATCCAGGATGGCAAATCCTCCAGCTCGTTCAGAGCTCCTGGAGAGACTTGAGACCTCACAGCCCTGGCACAGAAGGGAGGTACGTGGTCTGTCTACCCAGAAATTCTGGGCACGTCTCCTGAAATTCCATAATCCCAAAAGATTTATTGTAGAAGACCTGACGTCACTTTCACACAGGAAACAGACATCCCGGCAGTGAGAAACGAGACTGAAGCAGGAGAAGTTTGTAAAGGCCTGCATTCCCAATCCCGGCAGTCACTGGTCTGTGTGCTACATTACAGCTGTTCCCACTGCTGACATCTCATCCCTGATGTACTTCTATACCCATTGCCATAGTAACCAAACTCCTCAGAACATATAACGCAATTTTTGTATCTCGTGTATTAGAACAAAATTATAAAGGTTACAAAGGCAAGCACTCCAAAATTAGCAAGTGTCAGAATTCAGACTGCCATCTCCCGTGCCAACCCATCTTCTTTTACTGCCTCCCAGGTCACCTCTCCTGCAAACCTCCAGCTCCACTTCTCCATCAGCTTGCTCCCCAACCCCTCTGCAGTCCCAGTTTCTCTGCACTTCTGTCCTGACATATTCCTATCTCTGCCCTCTGACTTTTATCCCTCCTGCATTCACACCAGGCATTTTCCTCCTCCACATTGCCCGAGTGCTCTCCAGGAATGATTCACTGAACACAGGACGGTGATTCCTGACAGTCCAGGAACTGGAAACAAGAGGAGCCTCTCTTACAGGGAAAAGCCCTTCTCATCTCCCATAGTCCAGGGCTGCAGCATCTGCTGCTGCTCTCCAAGGACAACTGCCTGCTCAGCACCAGGAGGTGCAAAATGCCTCAGCAAAGCTTAGTTAGCTTGTGCCAGTGGTACTAATTGTCCTGAACACAAGGGATGAGAGAGGCAGGTCAGTATCTGCACCTGAAGCAAATACTTGGAACAATTCAGAAATAAGGCCCACAAAGAAGGTTTAATGCCCAAGCTCCATCCTACCCAAGTTAACTCTTGCTGGGAGTATTAAAACTATTTTTTTTCCATGTACACCAACTTCTCAGCTCCCAAGCAAGAAATACAGCACTTTCCTCTGGCCTGAAGAAATGAGGAAAGAGTTGAGTTGCTTGGAGAGACCTAGTAAGTGTTACAGCATTTTTAGGCTGCAGCAGCAATTTCAGCTCAAGTAGGAACACATCCATCCTGATTTTGACAGAAAACTGTAACCAGAGATTGGTCTATTCCAACACCACAGATCCAAACACCTCTATATTTCAGGAGTTCTTTGTGTGCTCACACACAAAGCTGCTTAATCCAGCTGTTCTCAGCAATCATTCACAAAACCAAACGAACGAAAAATAAATAATCAGCAACCATTTCCACTCCTACCCTTTGGCTGAGGCAAACAAAAATCTGACTGCTTCAGTCAATGGAAAAAACTGTTTTCTGTGCCTTTAAACTGAAGTTTAATTGAGATACGGCAGAATGTGCTCTCACATTTGGGCTTTCTGAAAACAAGGTTGTCCTGCCTGTTTCAAGGACTCCGGCCTCATGAAGGCCGGGCAGGGAGCTGCCAACAGGTGACTTCTCCAAGACTGACTTATCTTCTGGAGATGTAGTAAAGGAACGGCCCTGCAAAGAAAAAGCCAATGAAAGGAATCTTATTTTTCTCCTTAGGCATTCATGCTGGCAGGGACTGAGCCCCAAGGTCTGTGTCTTGGCCTGTGCTGGATGGCAGCAAGTCGCTGATCTGAAGACAATCAGTGATTTGGTCAAAGCTAAACCGAAAGCACTCAACCGTGCCACCTAATGAGGGATGGGAACTGGAGATGATTAAAGCTACGACTCAGAGCTGTAACCACATGGCACAGCTGGAGCAGGACTGAGCTCCATGGTCTGAAGGGCTGCCTTAAGATGTCCTGCAAATATGTGACACAGGGGCCTGACATGAAGTAAAGCACCACGGAACAGGCACAAGAACAGTCCCAAGAGAGCAGTGGCATAAGGAACCTTACCAAGGGGGCCTTAGAAATTTTCAAAATCAATCACCTGCCGGTTTGTTTTGGTGTCGTGTTTGTGTTCTTTGCTCTTCTTCCAGAAACATGGATTTGTATTTTTTCCCCATATTCATTTTGGCAAACCAAGGACTCACACAGAACATGATACATTTCTTACATGACAGCTCCCAGAGACCCTCCCATTCCCTTGGAGAGTTTACCAAACCTTTCCAGACAAAGCAGAAGTCGGATGTGCTAAAGAGTTTCAATAACGGAGTGGAAAACCTCTGCAGAAGAACAGCTAAGCGGGTGAATAACAGAATCATGACCACTAACAACATCTCCCTCAAGACCAGCCTGCACAGAGCTGGAGAACACGGGGGCTGAAGGCAGCCTCTGCACCAGCGGCTGGTTAGAGGTAGATGATATCAAATTCCTCTCACATCTGTTTGGATTTCAGGAGACAAGCACCCACATCACACACAGACAAACCACCCTCACATCTTTTTGGCAGCCGGCGCTGTGAAGGGGTGCAGAGAAGGAGGAGCTCCTCACCCCAAAAGGCTGCCAGTGAAGGGCACAAGTCAGGTTCAACAGCAGAATAATACAGGGAATTTTTGCACCGTACTGCAGCCTGCACTGCACCTACTCTAGGGATAAATAAAATTCTGATCTCCACAATCTCCACCGCTGTCAATCTGACACCTTTTGTGAATACTAAATTCACACATACAAAGAACTTTCTCCTTTGTAGGTTTTGAAACACCTCACACGCCATTTCCTTCTGGTAACGGAATAAGCAGCATAATTTCATACCTGGCAATTTGAAGACTCTTTTTCAGCACTTTGGAATAATGGATCATGCCTTTTGTTTGTCAGTAGGAACAGGCAAATAAGAGAAAAAAAAACCCAACTGTAAAGTTTCAAGCAACAATTCCTGCACTGAAAGATCTATTTGCTGATGGCTCCTGTTGGCTAACAAACAAAGGGAACAACAAGTGTCCATTTCACAAATTCGAAGGATCTTGGATTTTCAAGCTGGGAAAGTAGGACGACCTCCTGATACCTTGGGCAGATACACCCCTAACAACCGACCAGCAAAAAGCAAGAACAGCTCCCTCATCGTGCATGCAGCTCAGCCCTGCAGCCCAGCTGGACAGGGGGCAACTGAGAGCACTGCAGGCCATGCCAGAAAACACTATTTACTTTTTGGACACAAGCTGTAAGGAGCAACCTAGAAGCAATTAAGGTTCCTGAACACAATGGGACAAAGAATATCAGCTCCAGTGTTGGTCAACCCCCAGAAGTTCTGACTCCATCTGCACAGCTTCTCAGAGACCACCAACCCATCCTCAGTTTAGAGCCTCCAAACCCCCCTCTGCAGATTATTTTGCAAAGCCGTTCTGAATGAGGGAATATCTAAAGCCCTAGACTAAAAAAGAATATAAACCTGTCCATATTTACATGAACCATATGGTTCAGCATGGCTAAGGAGCTGCATGACAGCCAGTTGCTGCCAGTCCACAAAAGGGCTCCCAGAAAGAAGAACTCCAATATATGTGTATGTTAATACTTTCAAAGGCTTGAATAAAAATCCGCCTGGTCATATCAGCCCAGGAGTTGGTTTTGGCTGCTCCCCTGACCCTGGCCAGGGCCCAAGGGGATCCTGGTGGAAAGCTGCTGCTGGTACTACCATGATATACATTCAAAAAGCACATGGGACAGTTCTCTGGTAGAGACCAACATAAGCACGGCAGGAAGTCACTGTGCAGTGCTCATTTAAATATTTTCAAAATTATCAAAAACAGAGAAAGGTTACATTAAAAGAGAAAACAACCCTGCAGCAAGGAAGACTTGGATATTTGTAAAATGCCCTTATAAAATGCACCTGACACACAATACACCCCCCCCCCATCCTCCAGCAAGGCAGGAAGGAGTTATTTTGGAGAACTTGATAGTAAGAACTGAAAAGAAGTAACTGCTTCTCTCACTCTCTTCTTTTTTTTATTAAGCTAATTCCTGTTGTATAAAGTCAGCTTGAAAGCTCCTTTCAAAGAAAAAGGGGGAGGGAGGAGAGGAAGAATCCGATCTGCTTGTTTTTTGCATTTGACATTCAGGTCTCGTTGCCCTGTTTTGTTTTCCTGGAGGACGCGGCAGCACAGACCTCGCAGAATGATGACATCACACCCACAAAAAAATAAAACCCAAACAGGAGGGAAGCAGCTCTCCCTCCAACGAGAGCTCAGAACAGCAGCTCTGCTTCTGGCTGATACCTTTTGGACAACTCAAAACTCAAACATTCCCTTCAGACCCTGGCCCATGCAAGCAGCACACCAAAATGGGGAACAGGGAAGTCCTGCTGCTTTCTAGTTAAAAGGGATTTAGTTACTGTTCCCCTCTAGAGATACCTTGAACACCACATTGCTCCATGCTTGTTTGTGCCTGTTTCATTTTTGGTTTGCAGTTCTACAGGGAAAAGGCTTTCACCACAATGAAACAAAGCAAAGTACAGCATGTTTAAGTCACTGTAAATTGGAAACTGCTCTCACTGAAAGGCTTTATACGGTTATTTCTTCCATATGAGGAAAACATTCTGAGCAGCATCTTTCCTGCAGAGCAAGGAGCTACACTGGGGACAGAGGAACTGCTGCATGTGTATGAATGCAGCACCTGCAGAGGGAAAAAACACGCCTCTTGCAGAGAAGAGGTGTTCATACCTTGTCTGTATTTATTAAACGTCAGGAGAGGCCCGGGCTAGAACATGTGCACTGACTGCTCCATGTCACAAAGACATTCACCCTTCATCTCCTACATGAACTCAACACATTGACAGGACTGGCAACAATACACACTTCTATTCAAGACACCAAACTAAATTGTACATAACCATTTTTCTTGCTCATAACAACTTCAGACTTAATTTTACACAACAACACCCAAAAATTAGGAAAAAATCAAGAGAATTACAGAAGTTTAAGATCCTAAATATCCAGTGGTCACATGGTTCTAGTGATAGCTACTGAACAGCCCAATGGTGACAAAGCATTTGATGCTTTTTGCTGTGATTTTTGGTAATTAAGCATGAAATTAAGCAGAGTGCCATCTCCACCTGATTATTCACAAGTTCAATTCAGGCAGACTACTAATAATTCCTCAAAGCAGCAAAACAAACTTGGCCTTGCTATTAACTTAGGGACAATGCTCCAGCAGCAAGATCAACTAACCAGGCGTCATTCTCAGACTTTGTTCAGAAAAGACGTCTCAGATATGTTACCACAGAGGATCTCCCACTCCTCCCCAGAATTTACAAGTCCTGTTATTAGTATTCATTAGATATCAGAAACAGGTTCTTCCCCCAGAGGCACTGGGACAGGTTCCCCAGGGAAGTGGTCACAGCACCAAGCCTGGCAGAGCTCAGAAGCGTTTGGAGAACACTCTCAGACACAGGATGGGATTCAGAGGCTGTCCTGTGCCAGGCCACAGGAGCTGAGCTTGGAAGGGACCCACTGAGATCACCACAACCATCATCTACCTTGAGAAATTGATGAAATTCTTGAGAATGGATAAAATTCTGGTTGACTTCAGACCAAATGCACATTTCTGTGAGGCAGCTGATGTTTTCTATAGAGCTTGACTTTAAACAGTAAAAGAGTGAGACAACAGAACACACTATCTAAAGACCTCAATCTCCTGTCCCAGTGTTTAAAGAGAAGAATGAGACAAGCAACTGCCATTAAGGAAGCATCAAAAGCAGGTGGCAACTCCACTCCAAGAAGGAATTCTGCTTGTAAGTTTGAAGTCTGGGACGTGTTGTATCAGATGGGCCCAGAGGAGCATTCAGAGTCCTGCTGGGCTGACTCTGGAGACTAGTCAGGACAGTTGGACAATGACCATCTCTGTAATTTTCTGTTTACATATTTACAGAAGGTACTTTAGTGGTGAGACCGTATGTGTCATGTCCTTAGAAATGCTAATCATAGGCATGAAATCACACACAGAAAACGCTTCAATCAGCAGGTGCTCAGTGCCTCCAAACCAAAAAATAAGCAGACAAGTAGAATCACAACTCACACCATCCTCTCCTTCCACTCACGCTGCTCCCTATCATCCTTGTTTCCCCAACACCCATGTAAATAGGGAGGTAGATTTTGCAACAGGCATGATAAACAGGTATGCACTACTTCAACTCAGCAGAGGTAACATTAGTTCCGAAGCTGAAAGCAGTTCTTGGAGAAAACTTGACCAAAAGTCCCTCAGAAAAATGAAATACTGAGCACTTTCACACGGGTACTCAGATTTCAAGGGGTTTATGGGGTTTTGGGGTTCTTACAGTTTAAAAGAACGACTGAAGCAACACAATTCTGTGTTTTATGACTGCATGGGTATGCTTCCAATAAATACCCACCCTGCAGACCTCTCTGCAGAGACAGTTACAGAAGGATCCAGAAGAGGTGGAAGTTACTTGTGATGAGCTGAGCAGGGCCTCACCCAGCAACGCTTATGGATTCCCAACAGGCACAGGGGCTTCAAGCTCTTCTTCCTTCCCCGGGCTTCAGGTAAGAACACTCTCAGCTTTTTACACCAGCATGCACTTGCTTCACACAACAACTAGACCCCGAAGAAGATGTGAGATTCAGCTGCAGTAGGAACTGCACAAACAGAATGAAAAGATACACTCTGCCTCCACAGATCTCTATAAAAACGTCCAGACAATACCCGAGCCTCCCAATTTTATATGCACAGGAATACGTATTTCTCACTTAGATGGGCAGTTTCCAGTTATCCCTGTGTGCGACCAGCTCCCAAAATGTTCTTCATCAGGTTCAGGGACTGATTTACAATGCATTAAAATCTCTTTTCAGATTTATGTAAAGATAAAAATCAGCAAAAAGTCACATTCTAGTAAAACAGAATATTACAGATTTCAAGATCTAGCCAGCTCATTCATGACCAGAATTGAATTGCCGTTATGATAAGAAAAATCTACATAGTGCTTATATGATGAAAACAAGGAAACCCATCCATTATCCACCCTGCCTTATCACTAGGTCAGGCAGACTTTCAGAAGGAGCTCTGGGACTGTGGTGCTGCTCCACCACATCTCACGGGCAATGCAGCATCTCCTGCACTTCTGCTTCTCCCTTACAACCTGAATTCCTGATGTCAACTGGGGCCCAAAAAGATAAATTCTTCTAGCCCATCACCAGCTACAGTGGACACATCACTGACTTCTCCACTTGTACTTCTGTATTACCTGATAAATGTGAAAAATAAATATGCATTTATCATCCGTTTAAAATACCTTGAGACTTATGGATGAAAGTCAGAGTGGGGAATGACTGTCATCATCCTGCCAATTCAGAGAAGGGTATAAAACCATCACATACATAGTCGCTCTTTGTTATAGCTTAAATTTTTATTTGTGCATTAATATTTCATTTCTCATATTAATATTAATTCTAGCTATTTCTATTTAAACATAAAATATTTGTAATACCTACAAAAAACATTGTAATTATACTGATTTATAGTCACTACAGTAATGAACCTTCAATGCCAGAGAGTGCAATGGCAGACTGTTCAAATGAAGATCACACACCCTGGTGCTGGACCAGCCACTGTGAAGAGTCCAGAGCCCCTTTGTGAAGGCCCGCAATTACCAACTCCTGCAACAGGGGAAAACTAGAGACTTAAAATAACATGTGAATTAATATTTTCAAGAGATAGGTTATTTTTCTTAAGCAACCCCTACCACTAAAATATTTTGGAACATCTGGGGGCTTTTCCACAGTATCTTAAACTACTCATCAAAAATCCTACATAAAGTTTTTTCAATAAATTAACAAATAACCTTCAAATGTTCTTCTTGGTTTTGTGACTAATTATGAGCTACTGAAGACAAAACACATTCTTTATACATAAACTATTTTCACGTTAGCCTAGTATTCAAATCACTCTGCTTGTTATTGTCAAATCAGGAACGAATCTTTTGCCCAGTCTTGTTTTTGCAAATAAATTTACATCATCAGTATTGCAATGAAATCAAAGGTAACTGTGAGGATGAGAACTTCCTTCTGCCATTACATTTTATTTTGGATAATAAAGTATTTATATGGATGTCGTCTTTAGTACAGATTATTTTAGTGTTTGGGTCCCTGCGCTCTGTCCTCCTGGTCAGCAACAGAGAGCAAACTGGAAGGCTCAGGTCAGTTCAGGACTGCTGTGTAGGTAAGGATGTGGTTAACTTGTGAGCTTGCAGATCACAGCAACAAATTCTGACAGAGGGAGAAGGAAGTATCTCCAGACTGTCATGTGAGCATCTAAACTCAGCCCAAGCATCCTCACTAAGCCCTGCTCTCCCACCTCTGTGGGCACTTGTACAGACAGCTCTGGCCACCTGAGGTGGCTTTTGGAATGGAGATGCTCTAGGATTCCTTTGCCCATGCACTGTGTCAAATGAATGGAAAAATAATCTTCCATCACTCACAAAGGACATGATCAGCGTTCAGATGGGCTCGCCTGCATTCTTGCTGCAAAACGGGCAGGTCCCAGCAAGAATTAACAGGAGGTTCTACCACACACCTCCAGCCAGAGACTAACCTAGTTTTAAATACTTCAAAGCATGGGGTAGAGAGGGATTTGTGTGGAAAGGAAAGAAGGAAAATTAAGCCAAAAACACAGGTAAGAGTTCAGGGTTTGCCTATACGCCAATTAACCTGTAATAAAAATGGAACTTGGCATTCTTAGCAAGACACTGCTTCTGAAACTCATCATTATTTCCTTCCCAACTTTGATACGCACTTCTAGGAGCCAGCAGGAATTTCTGTCAAGGCCTAGGTCACCCTCTTTTTTAACTACAGTTGCAAACCTTCACAAAAACACCAATCTGTGAGGCTGACTGCATCCTGGGATGTACCGAGCAAGCACAAAGTGAGGTTTGTACCAGTTCAGCTGATGCCGGGGAAAATCACATCACTGCACCAGGGTCTTTAGAGGTGGTGAAAACTCACTGCTACAGACAGGAGTAATAAAAACAACAACCATGCAAATGTGGGGAGGTGGTGGATTCAGAGGCAGAAGATCATGTGCTGTGCACAGGCCCTGGGCTCTGTTTGACCCTGAAGAGGTTCAGCTTACCTGGGGGTACAGTGCCAAATCATACCAAAATAGATTCCAAACCCAGGGTTTAACTAGTTTGCTATCTAGGCCAGGAAACAGTTCTGGAACACATTTAACACAGTTTTTAATCGCATCAAATCACGGCTGGCCCAGAACTGAATTTAACAACTGTCCACTGCTCCCTGGACCAGGCAAAGCCAAGAAGAAGATCACAGCACAGAGTTTATGAAGAGCACCCAAACATCCAGAGCAGCAGCAGCAAAGCAAGGCACATCCAAATCCCATGATCTTTATTCAGATTGGGTTACAAGGAAGTGGGAACTGGGAGGAGTTAATGGTAGTGACAACTGCAAGCCAGAACTAAAGGAGAAACATGTTGCACTGCCACAGGGACACAGCTTGAGAAATCCTAATAACTGAGGGAGAAAGTTACTGCACTACTTACTGGATACCCGTGGCCCATTTGAGAAACAGCACTAGCAAAAATAACTTATGTCAGCTGGGGAGGGAGGGACAGACACCAATTAAAAGGGGACTGAGATGAGGAATGAGAATTGCATATTAAGAAGGGGGAAGGAGGGAAAATAACAAACATGTGCAATAGCACATGAGATTCTTTCCAAGAAATCTCAGCACAACACTTCTCTGGGCATGGGCTCCTGGGTCTGTTATTGGCCTTGAGCAGTGGTACACCAGGGAAGAGGAAGGATTGCTGGGTGCTTGGAAAACAGACCGAACACATGGATGGGGAACAAGCCAAACATTGCTACAAGAAATGTTCCCTACCCTTCGAACACACTTGCACTTGCATATTCCACATGCCCATGCTCTTGGAACCCAAAGCTTTCTACAGGTTAGAAATCAGTCAGGCCAGAACAAACTGAAGCTGAACCAGCAACAGAAAGTCAAAGATTGATCCTAAAGGATCCAACCCCTCAAAACTCTGTTTCTAGTGATGCCCAGTGAATGGCAGCAGGCTAAAGGCAAGAAAAAGAGGTTTTGAAGTTTAGATTAACTAAGTGGAAGGTTGAAATTCAGGTGTGATAAACACTGGCTTTTGGTTTAAAACTGCAAAGATCTCCAAGGTTAATGTTAAACATCAAAATTTACTTCTCAGGTATGGATTGACACAAGTGACATTAGCAAAAGCTTCCAGGTACTGCTCCCCCACGTTGTGACAGGAGACTGCCCTGTAAACACACTGCACTCCATGAGCGTAGGAGAAAACTGTTTTTATAAAATTACATCTCACTCTAAAGAAAATATTTGTATGGCTGTAGCCAGGAGCGTAGTAAGGGTCAGTGGAAGATCACAGGCACAGAAAAATGCAGAGCCTGCCAGCTTTAGAGTTCTGTGATTTTTACTTCTTTCCTCAAGATCTAACTTTTCCCCCAAACAAAACACTTCCAGCCTTTTCTATTCTAAGGACAATATTCGATATGTAAATCTCATGTCACCTCATCCTGACCCCTAGAGAAAAATCCAAAGTGTTTCTAGCCAAGCAATACAACAGACAAAACTATGAGCTACTGTCCACTTGTATTAAGAAGCCATCATCACTCTAATTCACGTTGGACTGTCCTCACCAAGTCCCTAAGAGGAGGAAAACCTCATTTCCAAGCTACAGTGTAGGTGTGTAACTAACACTGCACATCAGTGCTCAGTAAGCTCTGATTAAACCGGAGAAACTTCTCTGTTTAGACAAAACTCATTGCTGCTTTGGCAATGTCATGCCATGTTTACAATGGCTACCTTGCCTCTTCTTCTGGCAAAGAACCCAAGATTTAGCAGCATGTTAAAAAACCAAACAAACAAAGGAGTGACAGTGTACTGATTTCTGACCAGGTATTAAAAGTTCCCACTGGCTTCCCTTTGGTAACTTAAAAAAATACTGTAATTCCAGCGATCACCAAGTATTTTTTATAACTGCTTTAAGAAACCACTTTTGAGCCCCCATTGTGCTGGCTAATGTCCATTGTGTTTCTAAGGGCCTGCAGAAAGTATTCCCTCCTCCATGTTCTCTAATGTAAATGAGCACTTAGACAAGGAGAAGGGAATATGGTGAGTAAAAGCCAACTCTGCTTTCAAACAGCTCTCCATCCTTTCCTCTGTACTGTGCACACTTTTTCTCCTCAGACACTTTGCACCTCACCTCTGATTTCATGTTTTTATATTTTAAGTTCTGCTCTCACAGGAAGGACTCTCCCTCTGGAACTTCACATGAGAGGATTAGTGCTTTTCTGACCCTTTATCCATCGGATTTTTTTCTAGTCTCTTCTCCGCAGAGAAACCAATGTATGATCAGCGACGCCTCAATAAAAACAAAGCATCCTAAAACCTAACCACTGGAAGTTTAACAAAAAGTGCCTCCAGTCATCTCTGACTCCCAACCTCATCGCTGGCTGCGGTGGTGCAGGCCAGTCCCTGGGGTGGTCTCAGGCCTCACCTGAGTGTGCACTGAGCCACTTCACATTACCAAGCCGACACAAAACTCTCTGTGTTATTCCTTAGGTTCACTTTCTGCTGGTGCAGGATCAAAGATCAGAGCCAACAGAATGACACACATGGAGAAGCAGGTGGAGGACAGGACCACACACCTCAACCAACTTCTGGAGTCAGCGGAACTCACCCGAGTTCTGGGACTGCACAGAGCAGGAGTTCACCCTGCACGTGTCTGTCAAGAACAAGCACTTTGTGGAGAAGAGGAAGACACATTCAGGAGTCATAAACCAAAGGACAGACATGGGTCTCAGAAGATATTGAATCATCCCTCTCTATGCTGCTACAGGCAAACTTGTCCCAGTCATGGTTAACCAAAGGAGCACCTGTGTCACCCATAGCTGAAACCCTGCTGTCAGACCCAGGAGACTGTCCAATTGAGACATGATTCCAGTCCAGAGTTGAAGTTCAGCTCTTCCTTTTGTCCAGGTTCGCAAAAGGAAATAAAACTAAAATCCTTCACACTACACAGCACACTTGAGCTGGAAAAATGGCCACCCAGACCCACTGGGTCACCTCTAGGTTTTTAGAGTTTCTAGCGTGCACTTCAACATAAGAATATGTTGTTTACATGATTTTAATATGAACAGGAACGAAATACAAAATGCTTCTAAGATAGGATCTCAGTGATTATGCAAGTATCCTCCAAAATACACCGAGAATGGAATAAGATAAATGGTATTTACCATACCTTCCTCACCACCTCTGGATCACAAAGAGAGCCAGATCAACCCTAAACATTTTCTTATTTGACAAAACAGCTACACTGTCAAATAAACTTCTATGAGGCATATTTTGCAAATAATCTTAGTCCCTACTATATCAGGGCAGAAGCAATAGACAGCAGCAGCACATCCAGTCTATCTCCTAGAAAGAGAGTTACACCTGTAAAGGAAGTACCTGGAAACCACCTCATGCTGCTGTGGAGCATGAAAGGGTTGTGTCAAAGTGGAACTCACTACTGCAGAGTCAGCTGCTTACAACATCTTTAAAACAAATCTCTGAATTTGCTGCCATATCTATTGTTCTCTACAAAACATCCCCATTACAGGAAATCCACTACTAGGATACATCTGAAGATGTAATTATTAGTGTGATATTTGCTTCTGTTCCAGTGGATCCCATTAAGCATAAAACCTGAGGCTGTCTTACAGCTCATTACAATATGTTATCCCAGTGACAAAAACTGGTGAATATAAGGCAGAGATGAAAACTGCACAAATAGAAATGTTATTTAGCTGGAAGTAAACATTTAAAGTTCTCCAGCTTAGCCTACATCAGAATTTAACAGCAGGACACAGATAACTTTTTCAAATAGTCTAACTGGAGGCCTAAGCCACCTTATCTGCACATAATTTTAATGCCAACATCTGGTCCTGTGCAGGCAACACTTAATTCAGTCTAGTTAAGAAGAAAAATAATACCGAACTGTCCAAGGAGTTTTTACTTCAGGCAGTTGTGTTCCAACAGGATTAAACTTCATTTAAGATGTTGTACCAAAATCACTTTCCCTTCAGTGAGACATTCTTAACAAAGGAGAAAAACCTTCTCCCAAGTTCAAAGGACAAATTAAGGTTCAAGTTTATCAATGCATTTCAGTCTACAGACAAAAGGAAGAGGAGTCCTAAAAATGGCAAACATACCAGTCAGAACTAGGCCAGTGTTGTGGAGAAACTAATATGAAGGCTCAAACCAATCGTTGATTAGGTTTGCCCTTGGACATAAGTAGCAAAAACTATGACATCCTCACTATGAGCAGGCACAAAGGCAAGGAAAATGTAGGCTCCAAGCAGGGTCAAAAAAAAAAAAAAGTACCCAAAATTGTATTTATTGCAACAGAAGTTGATATTCTGTAATCCTGAAATATGAAAACAAACCTTCACTGGTATCAAAATGTATCATTTTTTCACTGTTTTCACTATTATGTGCTATCAGCTAGAGCTGTTTTTCAGACACTGAAGACCTGAAATATATTGTTAAATTATATATATTTGGGCTGGTATTTGGGGAACATTTCATCCGGAGCATTCCAAGCTGATAACCTTTATCCAAATACATAAAACAAGAGCCTTGTCAAACGCACTATAAATAGCATTAATAGTAAGGAATCAATAACACCCAAACCTTCAGGTAACATCTTATTAATCCGCCCTTGGCATGCACGGGCACACTGCTGTAAGGGCTCTCAAAATGCAACAGCCAAAGGTGAAGGACACAATTTGTTCAACTAGTTAATGCAACTGCTATTTAACCAACACAGCCACTAAAATGCCACCTAATGAAACACTCCGGGCCACGATAAGCAGCAGAGACAAGCACGATAAACACAAAACGTTTTTCTAAGAAAATAAAAACTCCTCAATGCTGACACCGTTGTCTGGTTTTTTTTTTTTCCCTGAAGACATTTACAGATCCACATTTGACAACAACCATTTTAATCCCCGGTTCCTCCCCACCTCCCCCCCCCCCCCCCCCCCTCCCCATTTCTTGTACCGCGCCCAACACAATGGTACAACTGCATCTCCCAGGTATCGCCTCGATATTTATTTCTGCTTCCACAGTGACAAAGGTGAACTCTGATGCTCCGAAGATGCTTTGCAGCAAAGCGGGGTGAGAGGTATTACCAAAGACATACCCACACGCGGGTTACAGAAATCCAGCCTCCATGAGATGTTTTAATCTGACAAATTAAAATGGTTGGGAAACGCTATTTGGGTAACGGAATCGGCGGCCACAAGCATTGCTGGGGAGGGGAGGGGAGCGGGGGGGGAAGCAATAAAAGGTCTTTAAAATAGGTCACTTTCAGCCAAATCCC
>WEKX01024179.1:268776-287863 GCA_013390025.1 Pitta sordida | reverse complement strand
CGGCGGGCTGCTGCTGAGGCCTTACAGGCTCAGTAGGGCTCTGAGGGGGAACGGGGAAATAGCAAAGGCATGGGGCGGTTTGGGTGAGGGCTCTGGAGAGAAGGAAGGCTCCGAGGCGGGGCCTGGGCACAGGTGGGCAGATGAGGTGTGAGGGCAGTGGGGAGGCCTGGGGTAGGTGTGGCAGAGGAGGGTGGGTTTGGGGGAGGCTGCCCGGGGTGAGGTCGAGCGGAGCTGCCTGTCCGGCCAGGAGCAGCTCAGCTGCAGGTGATGACAATCCCAGGAGGTGGTAGGTGATAACTGTTGTGCAACTGCCCTCACCAAAGGGATGCATTTCAGTCTAACCTTGGCCGAACTGTATCCCATTTATGGCCAGAAGAGGGGGAAAAAAATAATAATCGCATGGCCTTCGCAGCCGTAGTCTTGGCTCTCAGTCTTGGTGTTGAACTTGGTAGGTTGTTGAGCCTTTGTGTGCTTTGGTATCTCCATCTATGAAGCAGAGATAATAGTTGGCTTCATGCAGGGATTAATTATCCCGTCTTGTAGTCACGTGTTTGTTTATTTGTTTTTGCTATAGATTACAGCTGGAGGAATTCTAAACAGTCCCCTGCTCCTTGTCTTGGGTGTTTGAGCGCATTGTGCTCCTGTCTGAACAGAGGAAATCGCTGAGGTCAGTCTCCCTTGTGTTTATAGTTGCTTTCCCTTTCAGAAGTATGGGGGCAAGGAACCATCAAAATAACAATTTGTACTGACATCCTGATAATAAATGAATAGAAGCAGTTACATGAGGCACGAAGTTTGTCAAAGGTGAGTTTGTAGTGATGGCTTCTGCTTTTGAATTGAGGATTATGTTCCTTAGCAGAAGGGACACTGCACTTGGTTATAAAGTACCCTGCAAATATTCAGTTTTGGGGTGTCCCCCATATGAAATAATTCCAGTGTGCTGAAATAAAACAAGTGAAACAAACTTCCTTCCTTTTTTTCTCATACTCTAGCAGGTGTTTTGTATCATAAGGCTTTTTATCCAGCCGGCATGGAGGGTGATGGTGGATATTATGTATTTATGTGAACCTCGCATTTACCTTTAGACAAGCGGAGCTACCGGGGACTGTTCAACCTGGGATGGGGGAAATCTGAGGAGAGTTGAGAACAGAGGTTGGCTGTAACAACTGTGAACCACATCTAGAGTTTTGTGACCTTGTCACCTAGTGGTCTGATACTTTGCCTTTTCAGATCCCAATAGGAAAAGTAAGACAAACATGGATCACTTCAGACACATGTTGTTGTAGGTACTGGGAGAGACAAACTAAAGGTTTATCTGATTATCTCAACCTCCAGGTTGGCAGCTATGACAGGAAACTTTGTTTCATTCACCTGCTTAAGGTATTTGTAGTGTATCATTTGACAAGTTAAAAGGCATTTTTGTAATGACAGAAAAATAAAACCGTTCACTTTCTGAAACTACGGTTTCTGTCGTCTGAAATAATACAAGTTGGGAGACATGGAGACATGCTTCTGGAGAAATTAGGGACATGGTTGGAAGGTAAATATTTGTACTTTCAAATGTTAGAACAATGGTGTTTAATGCGAATCTGTGCAGCGTGGCCTATCAATATAAATTTGATTTTGTACCTGTTTTGTCAAATTAATGGGTATCATTTGCTTTTGGAGATGGGGGAACAAAATGGAGCAGCAAGAGGGGAGCGATCCACCCACGGGGTCGGGAGGTAGAATTGAAAATTGGGTTCTTCTGAATCTTGATCTTGTACTTCTTCCTGCAGACAAATTGCCTTTAAAGCTCATGAATTATGAGAGTTAGTGAGGTCCATGGAGCTAACCAGGCAAATGCCAGCAGCGAGTCTGGGCCTCCGCTCTTTGTGTTACACACATAAAAAGATAATGAGAGCTCTAGGTAAAAATCCTTGGAGTCTTAACAGTGGCTGCAGAAAAATGTGAATAATGCTTTAGCATTAACTGTCAAGTATTTTACTTAAAATACTAGATCTGCATTTGATACTTATTCAGTGACTGCTTCAAAAAATACACAGTATCGCCTGTGAACAGACAGTTTACAAAAAGTCCACTGAAATTCTGAAGGAACAGCCAGTGTGAAAACTGTTTGTCATCAGCTCAGCTAAACTAAACAGCACATTTAGCTTTCCTAGTCCTGTGCACTAGGTGTGTTCTTGCTGCCTTCTCAGATGACCATAGCAGGCATCTAGAAACTTAGTTTAGCTTAATTTGTTAATTTCCTGGTGCAAATTCAGCCCATCTAAAGATGGAGTAGATGGGTTTATGTATGTCTGCGTCTGGGGCTTGCACCAGTCTGTCTATTGGGTAGCCATACCCAAAGTTAATTCCATCTGGAGGAGGTGCCAGAACATCAATAAATAAATATTACAAATTGCCTAGCGGTTCAGCTGACAGGCAGAACTGGTTTCAACACCTTGTTCCCAATGTGCTGCTGCAGAGCTGGTCCTGGGCTGGACTCTGTATGACATTCCAGCACGAACAGGACCTTTAAGAGCATGCATCAGCACTCCCTAATATTGTAGAAGAGGAAGTAGAAAACAATACCATGTCCAAAGGAAACTGTGGCAAGAATTTATTCAAGGCACGTTGTAATTAGTCGAGCTGGGAGTTTGGCCAGGACATTGGGGTTAACACCCCTACTCCTTTAGAGGTGTCATAGTTGTGTTCTTTTTAATGACTTTAAGTGATGAGAAGCTTGGCTTTCTGTCTCAGCAGAATGACACCAGCTCTAGCAGCAGGAACTTCCTACAGCGACACAAAGGTGCTGGTTCAGAGCTAACTCAGAGCAGTGATATGGCCTAGTACAGTAATCATTGCTTTATAAATACTTGCAGTAGATAAGAAAGATAAGAGTGTGATTAGGGCACAGTTTCAGCTGCTGCAATCACAGCCATGCCTTCCTCAGCCTTCAGTCCACATGCTGCTTGAATCTGGCTGGTTTTAAGCAAACAATTGTAAATTTTAGAATAAATCATAGAACTTGAAGCAAAGAAATTTAGTTATTAATTATACAGCAGTTACAAACAGCAGTTGTCAATGCTTGGGGTTTTTTTTCAGGAAATCATAGAGTTCTTTTAATTTTTTCATGGCTCTGAGATTTTTTAGAAAGTATTCTGTGTATGTGTCAGGTACCAGTTTAGAAATGAACTTCCAGCTTGTTCTGTGCTTGCAAAGAAGATAAGCACTCGTGTGTTTTAGTGTGTGAGCAGTTGTGCAATGCACAAGTGAGGAATTGTTTTGCTTTTACTAGCTCACGAAACCTGCCATCATTCCTATAGTGCAGTTTGGGCCATTATTATGGGTTATGAGGTTATACAGGAAAAACATGTTCTAGAGAGAGGCTGGTCAAAATAAACGAGGCAGAGTCTTCCAGATTGTTGTAATCTGGTTTTGTATCAATGAAGTAAATGCTTGGCTGTATCCACAGGGATGAAGACACCATGTCAGACAGTGTCCCTCTGACAGTTCGTGTCATAATGGCAGAAATGAAGCAATACTGATGTTCTTACGTAACTGCTTTTGTATGACAACAATAGTAATCCTTCACTCTTCTCTCACCTTTTATTAGGTAAACAAACATGCTCCTTGCTGTGCACTTCTGATTGACCCATGAGTGGAGTGGTTTTAGCTGGGATTACAAAATGGGGGAAATGAGTTTTAGAGACCTAAACAAAATCTCAGCCTTCCAAGTGCCCCACTCTACCCTCTGGGCAACCAGACAAAAGTAGAAAATTGGCTTGCAGTGTGACTCAACAGCTTTTCCTTCCTCAGCCACTGCCATGCTGGGCAATTACAAATAAATGCCAGTAGGTCATTTCCACCCGAGTCAAACAGGTTTCCAAGGGACTCTAGGTAGGATGTCCTCTTCTGGTGAGGGCTCTTTGATGAATCTTTGCAATGGTTCTGCTCTGAAACATTTTCAGAATTTCAGAACTCTTTTTCCAAGCCATGACACCTGAGTCTAAGGAGGGTCTGTCCAGGTATCTTGGATCTTTTCCCTAAAGTTGGGCTGAAGGGAATTTTACTCTGGCATTGGTTCAGGATGCCTGGAATGGGCACAAGGATGAGTCTTGTGGAGATCTTGACCTTGAAGAGTGACTGATGGAAAGGCTTTGGCCTTGGCTCTGGGCCTTGGATGGATGGGTAGGAAGAGGCCTTTGGCAGAGAAGGGTGAAAGGTGACTAATAATGTGAAACTGGGAGGAAACTCATCACAATTATGCAACTTCCTGGTGGCTTTCTGTCACTGAGAGGACACCTTTTGTTCGTTGTCCACTGGCATTTGCTGCTCATGCTGTCTTCTGAATAGAAGTCTAAAACAATTATTTCTCTACTTGATTTAGGAAGCTTAATTTGGCTTCACAGCAATGAAAATACATCACCACCTCACTTTTTTGATTCGCTTTGCCTTTTCCCTTTATTATTCATTCTTTCTCTGACTGTCCAGTGGTTTAGCCAAGATAAAGAAACTTTTCTCTGCTGTCATGCACTCAATCCCCGTATCTCACTTGTTCCATGGTTTTCTGTGTCCTTCCTGCCACACTTCCAAAGCTTCCATGGAGAATTTTACTGTTGTCTGGTCTAATCCTTCTCCACAGGTTTCCCCTCACAGCAGAGCCAGCACAAGAGTTTGTTCTGTGCCTGATCTTACTGGATTAGGGCTGGATGTCTTAGCTCAGACCCAACCCTGGCAGTGCTGTGACTGTGAGTACAGTGGCTGCTGTATTTCCACCTGCTGATCCTGGTGCAGCAGTGTAGCCTCTGGAAGAGCAGCCTGCTGGAGATGATGGTTGGAACTGCTGGAGCAAGAGTTGGCAGAACTTCGATTCCATGTTAGCACAGTGGCTTTTCCTGTGATCTGCAATGAGCAGCTCCACTTTTGACCCCACCTGGGTCTTGATCTCCTGTTTTACAGATTTTTACAGCTAAACCAACATTTTACATTGTTGTATACATGCACCCAGGAATTGATTCTTGTTATAATCTGTAAAATAGTTGTGAAAATGTGGCCTTGCTCCTCAGCAATTCTGCAGTCACCTATCCCGGAGACATTGTATTTCACCCTCGAATAAGATTCTAGACCAGAAAAAGAGTTAGGCTGCATACAGATTAACAAATCTGTTGCTAGTATCTCTGGCTACTGCAGCATGACTCACCCATCAGTGCTTGTCAGTGTCTGGCGTGACCTCATTGAAAGCTTCAACATCTCATATGTGAAGGCAGGTTGTAGAATCCAGTGTGGGAATCCTAAATAGGTGGAGAATGAAGTTCTGAGGCTGTCATAATGCATACATCATAAACATCCCCCTAGAAATCAATTATGCCCTCACCAGAAACAGTCTTAGATTTCTGAGGCTCTCTTAATGCCAAGCCTACCTTTCCCTGCTTCTATTAAAGAAACCCACCTGTAACTATTCAAAACTTAACAACAGAAATTAATGCTGGTGGGAAATTTTAAGAGTGGATGGAACAGGTCAAGGAAGAGATGCTCCGTTATTTACAGTGTCAAGAAAGAGCTGATGGTTCCCTTTTATTTATTAGTTTCTACTAAAGCTTTTGCTCTGCTTTTTTCTCCTGTGTCAGTACATGAGGCTTCTGGAATGCTGGCTGAGGGAAACGTGAGCAAACAGCAAGAGGGGCTGTAATAAATGGATGAGTGAATTGGCTTGTGATGCCTTATATGTGTGGCTTAAACATGTAGTGTGATGATGAGACAAAAAGTGGGAGGCAACAGGAATTTAGAAATCAGATGGTTCTTTTCATCTGGTGCTTGCTGAGTAAACATGAAGCCTGTGCTCAGTGCCTCTACCTCCTTCCCCTGGGCTGTCACACACGAGCAGATCCCAGCAATGCTGCTCACTCTACACTGAGCCAGCTGCTGGCAGTTTCATTGCAGAGCCCACATCTAGAAACAAGCAGAAGTTCTTGTCCTCTCGCCTGCTACTGAGGGAACTTCTTTTAGTCTAAAAGCACAAGCCTGGCTTTGTCCCACAGGTATCTGCTGCCACTTGAATGCCTGGTTGAAACTTAAATCCCTGGCTGCTGGTCTGGTTGCTGTCCTTAGGATATGTGAATGTCTGTTCCTGTTTTGCTGTAGGTCATTTCTGTGTGTGGCAGGTTGTCTGTGTCAGTCTGAGGGCTTTGTCCATGAGCAGCAGTGGTTACTGTCGCTTGGTTTCCCAAACCTGCTGTCCTGAAAGCTGCAGCTCTTCACTGGTTCCACAGGTCTGCTTTGTGACAAGCTGTCAGTAACTTGGCAGAAGTCACTGCATTCTCTGCTGTACTTGGGATGAGCCCTGGCACCTGTCTGAGTGTCCCTCCTGCAGACTTGCTTTTCCTATCCAGGCTCTTTCCTGGAGAGTTTGTTCTCTTACCCTTTGCATTAGGTAGATGGAAGTATGATTTCTGTATTCCTTAATTTTTTTTTTCTTGAGATTGGGAAGATGGATTACTTATTTTGGGCTGGGGGAAGAAGGCAGAGATCCTTTTTCTGAGTGGATTCATTCTGTGTTCTGGTCAAGACACACGTGATTTGTAAGGAGAAAATAGGCCACCTTATGCCTTTTCATCCATGATTGTTTACCATGGAGACCAGCCAGATACTATTTTCTTTGCTATTTCATGAATTGAGGGTGAAAGAGATTGATGGTTCTGCCCAGTTACTAGATTCACTGTGCACACACACACAAATACATCTAGTTATAGAAATTAATGTCTCTGATGCATTTTGCACAGAGACCACGGCCTGGATGACGTTTTGAGACTGAACATGCCTTACCTGTACGATCTGATGGATGCACATCAGGATACACTAGGGTGCGAGAGATGGAAGCCCCGTGGCAGTGCTGTCCATGCTGCATTCAGCTGTGTGGGCGTTGGCTTAAATGATCAATCCAGTATTTGAGGTCCTATTGCTTGAATTTTAGTATCTTGGCAGACCTTTCTTTCACGTACTAAGGCATAGCTCGGGTTTTAGTAGAATCCTGCTCTTACGTCAAGCTCAAACCTCATTGCTGCTCCCTGCGCTCAGCTGGAAAGGGCCGGACACCATTTGTGCCTGAATATCCTGAGTCACCGATTCCCAGCTGGCATGTGTGCTGCAGTTCCATCTCTTCCTTTCCGACTGCACTCCCTAGAGGAGACTGGGAACAACTGCAGTCGTCAGCTCCAGCGTGGGGTGTGCGCTTGTCGGGATCCGCACAATTGGTGGACAACCCCTGCCTACGTCTGTGGGGTGAGCTGCCTGTGATTTGTTACTGTAAGCTGGTGTTTCCATACCAGCAAATAGAGCTGGTGTAGCAATAGTAAAAAAAAAAAAAATCAGCTTCTTTGTACTTAGTAGTAAAATATCTGCATTGTTGTGATGGGTCTAGGATGTTTTCGTTAAGTAACCAGTGAAGACAAGTTATGCTCTCACGGTAAGACAAATCGTGTGGAAGTGGATGAAAACTAGGAATCAAGAGAGGTGGTGAAAGGTGAAGTAGTTATTCCGTCCACTGGCAAAACTCTGCTAGCAAGAGCATGGGTCTGCCATGCAGGAGCCAACAGGTTATCTGTTCTGTCAGACACTCCTGTTGTGCTGTTTGTTATTTGTGCAGTGTCCCCAGGAAAGGCTGCTGAAGCTCAGCAGGGAAATAATGCAACATGTTGCTTTGTTATTTTATCTACCAAAACATTTTCGCTATGTAATGGTTGCTGCTAGCCTTGTGCGTGGCTCTGGGGGAAGCTGAAACACAAAACACTTCGTTGAGCTTTTTGATCCAACAGGTCTTGACATATTGTGCTGGGCATGTCTCTGTGTCTGATCTGAACTGCGACAGTTCCATTCTGTCCTGCTAAAATCACAACCTATTAAACAATGCTGTGTTCTGTCCGTGCTGTTAACACCTACTGACTAAAAAGTTAAATTCTTACTAAGCTAGTTTTAATTTGCATATCATAGAATATTAGTTAACGGTCAGCTGATTTCCCTGGCATGAAGACTGTAAAGTATATAACACAAATTGATCTTTGCTTGGGAGCAAATGAATTAAACTAACTCCTTCTGCTGAACTAGCCAGTGAAATACAGAGATGCTCTGCAAATCCAATCTGTTTGCAACAGGTCACCAGTGTTTTCCATCCTGGTAGCAGGCACTGATCCTGCTGTGGAGGAGATATGTGGCTTGTGCTGACTCATGAAAGCAGGTGCAAGTTGCATCAGTGAAGCAAGGAGTGGCTCACCTTAGAAGCAAGATGTAGGTTTCAGTGTAAGAGCTGTTGAAGAACCACTTTTAGAAGAAACCTAAGGGGAAAAAGAATATATGAGAGAGACTTCCAAGTCTGACTTGATGAAATTCCGATCCTTCTTGTTGCATCAGGGGCTTGTTCCAAATGGGAAGGTGCCCAGCTGTTCACACCGTTACCTGAAGGGTCTTGGGAAAACACGCACTGTAGCTGCAGACAGCAGCAGTCCTGAGGGGAGTTTTCTGGGGAGGTTGGCTGACAGCTGTTCAAAAACTTTCGTACAGAGTTACTCCCCTGTTCCTCCTTTATAGGTCTGACTCATCTGTCCTCAGTGCACCAGTTTCAGAATTTTCTTTTCTGTCCTCTCATTTACCTCTTATTTCATATCCTTCAAGCTTCTTTTTGTATCTCTGGGCTTAATTCTTTCAAACCCAGTTGCTTTGGCTTCTACTCTGCCTGTGCTTTGCACCTGCTACAGAACCCCAGCAAACTTGGCAGCCAACCCTTGGGCACTCCAGAGAAAACAACTGTCTAGACCAGGCACCTTCTGCCTGATGCCCTGGATGTACCCCAGAGCTCCCAGGCATTACTCTGTATTCAGAACAACATGTTGCTATGCAAGTGGTTCCTTTCTGCTCTTCCTTCTACCTCCACAGAGTGCACCTGACTTCTCAGCAGGCGCACTAGCCTAATGTTTATTGATCTTTTATAAAGGTCTGATGAAAAGGAAGATTGATAAAATCTTGTCTAGTGTCTTTGTGAACTCATAATTGCACCTGCCTTCTCCTGGGGAGCGAGGCAAATGGGAGTGAGGGAGCCAGCAGAGGAAACAGCACCTTCTGCAGAGGCCAGCACTGCAAAGGCCTTGCAGAGCCTCTGGTGTCCAGCAGAGCTCGGGAAGGTATGTTACCCTTTCCTAAAAGGAAGAGAAATCAAATCTTGGTGTAAAGAGTCCTACAGCATGGGAAGGGCAGAGAAGCCTTAATGCAAAGTCACAAGCATTTCCCACTCCCAGTTAGAGCCCCTGTTGCCCTAGGCAAACAGAGAGCCTGTCAGCGTCCTGCAGCTTCCATACAGAGATGTGACCAAAATAGCTTCACAACCTTACAACGTGGCTAAAAATAGCTTGCAGGTCAGCTTTTTTCTCCGAGGTAGGGGTGACATCAGGGGAACACACTCTTGCCGCTGTTCAGTGCGGGTAGAATTGGGGAAACAAAGTGGGCAGAGCAGCAGTTTAATTAGCTAAGCAGCCTTGAGGAAAGAGAGGTGATAAGGGGTTGGAGAGGACTAAGGAGTGCAGAGGAGAGATGGACAAAAGCATCAAAGGTGTGGGCAGACCCGCTGTCACTGGACAAGTCAGTTTGCTTACACACAGACAAGTTCTTCTTGGGGTTTAGTTTCCATGATGTTTAAGAGTTATCAGTCTGTTCCTGTCTCCTTGTGGCCCGTGTCAGGATGTGTCACTGGACTGGCTGGCCAGGCAGTGCAGCGTGTTTCTTGCTCCTCATTTCCAGACAGTGAACACAGGCCATGACATCACCTCTGGCCAGCGGCAGATCAGAGGCCAGGCCGTGGCAATGTCAAGTGTGTTTTGCTGTAGCCATTCAACCAGAGAGTTGATCTTTTACAGTGCAATTTGCATGTGGAGAAATCTGGATGGCCCTTAGTTCTAGGGGGATTTCAGTATTTGTTCTTGGGCCAAAAATAGGCTGTTTTTATGGGGTTGGACTGTCTGTATTTGTAGAGCATTACATTTTACCAAAGGAGCAAAGCTGCTCACCATGATCCTCGGAGTTCTAGTCTCTGTTGTGTATACTGAGTCTGGCCATGGAGATGAGTCTCAGCCAAGTCTGGAAGTTAAGTGCCTGCTTTGGAACGTTCCAGGAATCTAATGTAGGTTATGTGAGGCTTGCCATGCCTGCAGCCCCTGCGCTGCTGAGGTAAGTGTGCTGCAGCAGGCTGTGCTGGCAAGAATTCCCTTTGTGCTGCAGGATTCATGCCTAGTGCTTTTACGGTGCTGAAAGAAGGGAAGGAGGCAACAAAAATGTGAAAAAATGAGGCCAGGTCATTACTGTCAGATGAGGACAGTCCTGTAGCCAGTCAGATGTGACAGAGTGCACTTGCTGATGCTGCTACCAGGAAGCTTGAGAGAAATGTGACTGAGTGATAGCGGCGCGCATGTGCCTTGGGAGAAAGGAGGCTATCTGTGAGCTCTTGCAATGCTTTTCTCTGCCCAGCAACATCGTTGCTGCTTTTTCTTGTGTTCTGCTTAAGCAGCTGTTCTGCATTTGTGATCCAATCTATCCTTCATACAGGGCCATCTTCACACTTAGCACCTTCCCTGCCACAGCAGTTATCGAGATAAAGGGCTGATAGGACCCTGTCCCCACCTATGTAAAATGGCTCCTGTTGCCTCAGAAGGAGACTTGAGCCAAATGCATCTCCATATTGACAAGTGTAGGGAGAATTATGCGCATGATCAGCTTGCTAAGGATTTCATTTGATGTGCAGCTGAAAATCAGCTGCCAATAAGAAAGGAAGCTCTGCATCCCTGGTTGTGTGCTGCTAGTGCATTTAGAAGCTACAGGCCGTGTTGATTGCAGGCTGCAGTTAGAAAAGGTTAGAGGTAAAATTATCTCAATACCCCCACCTCATATGACCATTTAGCACAGTCATTTCTGAGCACTGCAATTCAGTTCTCACCACAGCCTGCTCCTTCTCTTCAGTGAGAGCTGCTCTCTGCTCTGCCCTGCCCAGCTCGTAAATGTAGCTCATCAGCCTCTGCTTCTTCGCAAATGAGCTGCGTAGGTACTGGGAGGAGGAGGCAGCCCCACTGTAACCTGCCCATCCCAGCCACTCATAAAGGCTCCGCGATGCTTAGGCTCTCTGGAGTTATTTGCCACGTGAATCGTGTGGGTATAAAACTTTGCTGTTTCCTTAAACGCTCTGCCTTTTGCAACAGCAGGTCATTTCCCAGTGGGGAAAAACAGGCTGTTGATGTGGTAGGCACTCGGCTTGTCATTTGGACAAAATCCAGAGCCGATTAGTTTGGGCGCAGCACTGTGCTAACACAGGCAGAATGCACCCAGGCTGGCTCCCATCTCCCCACACTGCTGTCCACGGCCCCTGGTTCGGGGTGAGCAGCAGTCCCTGTCCCTGCCTGCACTGACATGCCCACGGGGAAACAGAATTTGCACCCAGTGCTTCTTGCCTGTGTCTGGATCAGTGCCAACCCTCCCAAAGCAAATAGTGATTTGCCTGTCTGCACTGACTCAGCTGTGCAGTAAAGTCCATAGGTGAGGAACAACCTTCCACAGCAGATTCTGAGGCTTTTTAGAGGAACTTGAGTCTGTCCCAGGAAGTGCACTGAAGTGAGCAATGCTGCATTGGGCAAGAAAGCCTTACCAGGAGCCATTAATCTCTCAACATCTGTAGCCCTGCGGTTGTAAGCACTGGGGGTTGTCTTCCCCTGCCTGCAATTATGTGCTAGCTAGCAACTGGGAATTCAAAGGAATCTGGCCTATCTTTAGGAAGCAAGTACCTACTCTTTGCCTCCTCTCAGGAAGCAAGGTCCTTCATTACAGCCTGTCGTGGCAAGGGGCTTGCAGATAAGGAGGAAGGGCAGGAAACCTGCTGGGCTTTGCTTCTTTAGCAACCTTAAATATTTTCCGAAGTCTTAGCACTGTGAGTCAGCATTTCTAAAGCCTTGACTTGTTTACAGCAGCAATCAGTGAGATGGTACAAGGTAGGTGGGGTGTGGAGGTTTGTATGTGTCTAAAACGAGAAACCCTTTGCCCAGGCACAAGTGGAGAAGTTACCAACTGTATTTTCAAGATGTGACTAATGGGAAGCAAAGGAGTGGATACCCTGAACAGTAACTGCAGTGGAGCCATTTGCAGAGTAAGGAGTTTCCTGGTATCTAAAAGTAAGTGAGGGAATTGGAACTTCACAAAGCTGTATATAGGTGTTGTGTTGTCATAGTAAGAACACTGTGATTATTTGGGACTATCAGTAGAGTGGGATAAAGATGACGCTTCCTGTCTCAAGTGGTTATGGAATCATTTTGCAGTGACCGGGCCAGATGCGTTGGGGGCAGGAAGACTCCCCCAAAATGCACAGGTAACAGACCAAACACTGAGGTTTCCATTCAGAGCCCCTACCTGGACTGGAATAAGGAACATCAGTCATGGGATATCTTCTGTCACCACAGGCAAGGTTTTTTCCCCATGCCTGGCTGATCAGTCCGGCTGGATCTCGTGGCAAAGGGAGGTGACACCAAAACCAGTATGTATTTTAGATCTGCAACCTCACTTCTGCAAAGGTATTTATTTTGAAAATTCTAGTTTCCATAGTGATGTAGTGCTGTTCTCTCTCATCTTTCTCCTATTACTCCAATCTTTGCAGCCATTAGATAAATTATCAGAGAGGCAAACCTTAGCATTTTTTTTATCTTAAGTGATTTTATATATGTTGGTTCCTTAGTGAATCAGAGGCATTTAGTCAAGGATTGACTCATATCCTTTCCTGGGACTGACATGAGGTCTGTTGCAGTGCAAAGATGATAATGAAGAGTGAATATTACATATTAATTTGACTTGGTGAATGAATTCCTAGGCTACTTTCCTGTAGAGTGGTGGTCTTATATCTAAAATTCTGGATGAGTTGTTTATGATATCTCTTTAGATTTAACTTCTGATTCACTACAGCTTCAGTAGGACATCATGTTTTTGTTGCATACATGTAGTAAATAAATTCTTTTGTAAGGGTTGCACTGCTGGTCAGCTGCTGTTCTCTTCCTCAAAGGTGAGTTTTGAACACAGTTCCCCTTCCCATTGTTAACAGGGCTCATGGCTCATTCTTCCATTCATGTTTTCAATATCTAGAAAAAAATAGGCAGTTAAGAAAATAAGATCTTTTTAATAAATTTTTGTTTGTTTATTCAGGGGGGTTGTTCTTGTTTTGTTTCCAGGTGCATCTTGTCTTTTCTGGTCAAGAAACTACTAGTCTTACCAGAATAGTTATGCAGGTTGGAATGTAAAAATCCCAGACTTAACCCTGCAGCAACGATGGCATGCAAAAAGCAAAGATATGGAGATGATTTATTCTGGTGGTGTAGTTTGCCTTTTAAGGAGATGGTTTAGTGAGTTCTTTTGCCTATATGAACTGTATCTCCACCTGGGGAGCTATGCCAGAATAGCTGTTCCACAAACCCTTTGCTGCGAACAATAGCCTTTGTCCTGGAATTCAGTCCTCATGAGTAGGTGAGCAGTGAAGCACAGAAACTGTGTGGGAGAGCGAGAGTGGCACTGTGGACCAGATTCCAAGATAAGGAAATAGGGCTAAAGACGAGGTGAGGATTAGCCTTTGACTTCTGTGCTGTCATCACTTAGTAACTAAAATACCTGAATTATATAAATTGGAGCACAGGTCCCATAAGTCGAGGATGCAGGAACTCCTCTGTGGAATGTAGATGTTAACAGGCATCTGCTGCACGGTGCCCTTTGCCTGCCCTGCAGGCCAGTCCTGGTCTCTGGTGCCTCGTGTTCTCCTCCCTAACCAGAGCTGTCATCTGCATCGTTTGTATTCAGCTCAGGAGCTCTTTGGAGGAGGTGGTTTTGTAGAAGCAAATTCTTCCCCCTGCTTCTATGTGAGCTCCCCAGGTGCTGGATACCTGGCAGAAATAGCCTTTTAAATCCCAAGAGGCAGAGACTCACTTGTGCTCCAAAGAATAGTAATCCCTCCAAAATCTCTATTTTAGATGTCATATATTTACTTTTAGCTGAATTATGCTCATTCATTGAGAGAACTAATAATACTTTGCTCTTCACAATGTGGCCCATCAGTGAATCCATATGTATGTTATGCAAAGCACTTAAAGATGGTTGCTTATCTTTTCATTTACCTTTTTTTTTTCCCCCTTTGTGTTCTTGCATTCCTATGTTTTGAGATAAGGTGAACAAAAGTTCTCCAACTGCTATCTCTAGGCTGTGAATTCTGTAATATCTTCACTGTGGATTTTCTGATTCACTCCCTCAGAGGTGAATGGTCCCAGTTTTTTAAATTTCCTTCAGACAAGGGCTCTTCTCAATCCCTATTCTTGTATTCAACCATCATTGCCCTGCGTCACATAATGAAACAGCAGGCACAGTAATAACTCAAATAATAACCCCTCCAGATTTGGGTTGTCAGTGCTGGGTATTGTAAGGTTGAAGCAGTGGAGTCCCCATGTGGCACATGCAACATACTCTAGACACATTTAAAATCTAATAATTAAAACAAAACCAACCCCTGTTTCAAAATAACTGCTTGATATCCAAATGGAATGAGAAAGAAATGTGACTAGAGGCCTTGTGACTGTTGTGTTGTATAACAAGATAAGAAGTGTTTGGGATTTGTGGATTTTTTTGTGAGTTTTTTCTCATTTGTCTTCCAGAGGTCAAAGTCTACTGCAAGCAGTGACCAATACAACCCCCTGTGTAAGTCAGGCTGGACTGCCTGTGCCTCAGGTCCTGACAGCAGGACAGTTGTGCAAGAGCACTTTGGAAGGTTCACAGGTTATTCCGAGTTGGAAGGGACCCACAAGGATCATCCAGTCCAACTCCCAAGCGAATGCCCACCCAGGGATCAAACCCACAACCGTGGAGCCATGGGCACCACACTCCATCCCTCCCAGCCTCCCATCGCCTAGACCATGTCACTGTCTTTTCTTAAACACCTCCAGGGATGGTGATATTAAGATGTTTGTGTAGATTTCTCTGTGGTCCCTATGATGATCCTTGGAAACAGGAGGGGATCCAGAACTGCCTTAAATCCCAGAGCCAGGATTCTTTGAAATCCCAGGGCAGCAGTGATGAGAGCCTTGGCTGAGGCCATACTGCCTCTAATGCTGCTGCTTGTATGTGTCCAAGAAGCTGCCTCCAGTTTATACAATTGCACTCTAGTAAACAATTTTTCATGCAGATATGGGCAGCAGATGTTACTCATGCCTGTGTGAACACTTCAGTGTCTTTACAACAGGGATGATCCTCAGATCCAGTGCTGTTAAACAATGGATGTACCCACCAGAAGTCCCACTGGTTACAGCCCTTCTGTTACAGCTTGCTCAAAACACTTTGAAGGATGGTCACGCCATCCCTCTTTGGCCACTCGAGGGGATTGACTCACAAATATGAGCAAAACAAAATTAGATGGCTTAAGTGGCTGCAACCCCAGATGTGTCCCCACTGCCCGATTCCCAGAAGGTCATCCCTGCAGCCAGGCTGGCTGTGGAAGGCAACTCCTGAGCTGCTGCAGTGACAGCCCATTCTTAAGGCTGTTCATGTTTGTCTGGCTCCTTTGTGAAAACAGTCCAGGAAGTGTAACCAGACTAAAAATGTGGACTCTTTAATCTGAAGAATTGTATTTTTGTTGATTTCTCAAATGGGCTCTGAGATGCAGCAGTGCTGCTGTGAGGGCAGGGCAGAGGGAGAGAGATGACCTTCCCTTTTGGGAGCAGCCATTACATCAGTTTTGCAGCCTCACACAACTCTGCTCTACAGTTATTTTTGGTGCTGGACTGCCTTAATTTTCTGGAGAGTGAATGAAGGATTAACATAGTGTGCTTATGGCATTTGGAAACTAAGTTCTTAGGAAAAAAATTCCTAATTCAGCACGTGCTGAGGTAGAAATGTTCAAATTGTCAGGGATGGGAAAGCTGAGTGTCCGTGCTATCCATTCAATTAGGGGTTAAATCCTTTTAAATGTTGTGGGTTTTGCTGCTTTTCGAGACCTCTAACCCAATGTCTACTATCAAGCTGCCTCTAGAGAGAGGAGTCTTTAAAGAGACCAGCTTTGTACCTATAAATAATGTACACAGCAGAGAACAAAAATGGAGCCAAGGAGAGGCTCCTCCTCACCTGAACGTGATTGCGACAGCTCAGCTCCGTGAGGAGAGCTGTGGTCAGGCAGGAGGCTGCAAGGAGCACTCTCACCCCATCGTCCATCTTGACTGAACTGCTTCTGAGATCTAGTTCTGAAATTCCAGCACTTGAATATCAACTGGTAAATCACGACTGCATTGTGCTGAAATACATTAGATTGCCAAACGTGGCCGGGTTTTGAACAGGGTGGTTATAATGCTACTTGGAACTAAAGGTCTGCTTGAATGCTTTGTTAGGTTGGATGTGTTGGAATATGGAGAATTTCGCAAGTCTGAAACCTTGGTATAAATGAAAACACTGTGGCAAAAAAATGTAAATAAATGCCACACATACTTTGTATGAGTCCTTCCTGATATCTACGAATATGGGAATTTTGCTGTTTCCCGGTTTTGAGTTTTAAACAGGAGACAGACACAAGAAATAGTACAAAGACAGCATTTTTCTTTTCACAGATTAATTTTATAGTTCCAGTTTAAACTTACCTGAAAACACTTAATGGAAATTAAATGTAGGATCTTAAAGAGAATTGCCTTTGAGAGGAAATGATTTGTTCTTATAAAATCACTTCAATGGCTTCTCAGTTTAACTGCATCTTAATATGAACACAAAACTCATCCTGGGTCAGGCTCTCCAGGAAAACTTTCTCATGATTCCTGTACAGTTGATTCATTCCTTGCTGCCTTAATTTTGCAGCTTTAAATGGCAGGTTCTCTGCAAAGCCATCCACTTCAAAGCTTTGTAAAATAGAGCTTTGAATAAATTACTGAGCTAGAAATTATACTGGCTGTGCCCAGCTTTGTGCCTGGATGTGGGAATACTTGGCACTGTGTGTGGAATTCCAAGGAAAATTACCTCTTTCCTTTGCTGGCTTGCCAAAAGAGCAGTAAGAAGGAAAACTGCTGGAGATGAGAAGATATGGAAATCTCTGGTTTCCCTTTTCCAGAGAACACGACCTGAACAGCTGCTGAATATTAATACACAGTGTAATATCCACAGTGCTGGGATTAACAGAAACAGATTAACAGGTCTCTCTGGAGGAGACACCAGGCCCCAGGGCAGCACTCCCTGCTGGAACTGCTCACACCTCTCAAATAATGTGGGTGTGGTGTGGGGTCAGTGGGAAGACCCGTGTGTGGTGCCAGCTGTGCCACTGAAGGGGATGGGCCCTCGGCTGTATTTTAGATTCTTTTAACCAGTTTTTGCAAACTTTAGGTAATGTAATGCTGACAACATGACACTTCTAAGCAGTGAAACAGTTGCTTTGTCTTTCACAAAGAGACAACCCCCTTCCTGCTGTGTTCAGATTTCTGGTCTATGTGTGTGCAGATCTGACTCGTCCACAATTGTTTGATTTATTCAGAGTTTTCTGAAGTTTAAATGTTCAAGCCAGCTCCTTATATTAAAAATAAATTCTTCCAAGCCACCAATAAAATGTCAAGTGTGATTACAGCCTGACTCTTCACTTTGAGACTCCTCTCCTAAGCGTTGTGAGGTCACTCAATGAGTCAGCATTTGAAAGAAAGAACCGTTATTCCTGAGAACATGGGTAAAGCCCAAAGTTCATGGCTGCTTGCTTAAATGGTTTCATCGTGCTTTAAATTGCTTTGCATTGTGCTCAAAGAAATGCAAACTGCAGGAATAGTTTGGCACAGAGCTTGTGATATTTCAAGCACCTCAAGTATTGAAAAAAGCCCCTCTCTATTAATGTAGAAGTTGGTATTTCTGGTAGGAAAAGCTTTACCTTCTGCGTAGTAAAGAGGAGGGTGGAGTGGGAAGCTCTGTTTGAGGCATAAACTTTCAATTGTGTTCCACTGAAATAGAACTTGGGAACTGTAAAATCTCCAGGCAAGGGCTCTGGCCTTTGTACAGTGCCAAAGTCTGATAGACCTTTCTAGACACAGGCACTTGGTTTATTAAAATCCTGAAAAATACAGCAGAGAATTAACCTGCAAGGACAACCCTGACAAGCAAGTCAATGCTATTTTGAAGATCATCTGCATGGCCTGTTTTGGGGGGTTTGTGCATGTTAATTGTAACAGGCCTTAATTACATGATCAGATTTTGTCACTTTTCCTCCCTGTTTGCTGCAGTGCACAGTCATGAATATTTGGAGGCAATTAATCCCACCAGAGAGTAACTGGGGACAGGACTGTGCCTTTGACTCCAGCCTGTGTCAGTCTCGGGTCTCCCAGTCCTTTTCCTATGTTCCTAATTAACTCCTGCATTCAAACCAAACCCCTTTGTTTCCCCGCTGTCTGTGATGAATTCGGCCTCGGTGTTGAGGAGGGAACCGGGAGCAGCAGTTGGGTGGCAAAGTCCTGCTGGCCTTTCCCTCCTGCAGTGGAGCCTGCTCGGAGTTCAGGACATTTACCTGCCCCGAACACGCTCCAGGGGGGATACTCGGCAGTTTGAAATGGAACTAAATATGTTGCAAAATGTGACAAGTTTCAAGAGCCCTCCTTCCACTCTCGGGATTCCCCATCAACCTGGCTGAGATTTTTTATTAAGCATCCCTTAAACCTCCGGTGCTTCTCGAGAACGGGCAGGCGCATTGGCTGGAGCCCACCTTTCTCCGGCCGGGTGGGTCCGTGCGGGTGGAGCCGGGGCAGCTCCGGCTGCTGCGGGAGCGCTGCAGCTCGGCCCGGCAGCGTTCCGGGGCGCTGCTGCTGCTGCTGCTGCTGCTGCTCCGGCTCTCGGTGGCCGCGGCTGGGAGCCCGGCAGCTCACGGTGTTCACATCCCTGCCCAGGTCCCCGCCGCATGGCCCTGGCTGGGGCTGTTCCCCCCGCCCCGTTCTGCCGCGGGGCGCGGTTCACCCGCTCCTTGGGGCGAGAACGCGGCTTTGCTGCATCCCGGGCCGTCCTCCTCCCTCCGGTGACCCTGCGGTGAAACCCCCCCGGGGGCCGCACGCCGGTC
>WEKX01024179.1:246957-268491 GCA_013390025.1 Pitta sordida | reverse complement strand
TCTTGGGGGGCTCCGGCAGCTTTAAAAAAAAAAAAATCCATTTTGGGGGAACTTGTGGGGGGTTGGAGCCGGTGCGTGGTCCCCAGCCGGGGCGGAGTGTCGCGCACGTTTGGTTTTTCCCTTTGAAATTCCGTTTTACATAACGAGGCGGGACGGGGCCTGGCCTGGCGGAGCGGGGTCTGTGCTGCCTGGGCAGGGAGGGACCTGATCCGGCACACGCTAAAATAAGTTACTGAGCAAAAATAAGTTGAGTAGTCATTTCACTGTTTGCAGCCTGCCCGCGGTTTTAATATACGCTTAGGCTGGCACCCCTCCCTTTCCAGCTCCAAAACGGTTTGTGAGGTTGCTAAATCCTGTTCACCTGTTCATTTTACCGTCCTGGTTGGGGTTTTTGTTTTTTTTTTTCCTCTCCCCTAAATTTTGGTTGCTTCACCTCAGTGTCCAGGCCAGGGCCAGCTGTGCCAAACGTTGATTTGGAGAAAAACTCAGGCAGCTGAGCTGTGAATACTTGAGAATTGGAACTAGAAACTGCTGACACACTGACTTACTGAAATGGATTTTGTTCTTCATTTTATTCTTTCACTCCTCATCTGCAATGGTCTTATGACCACTCTTATTGTTTTGTTTCGTTAACAAGTGGTGTCAGAAGTCTTGAGTCACACAAGGTCAGCAGTAACACGCTGCTCTTGAGCGGGCTTCCTCTCCACGTTATTCTGAAATACTTATTTTTTTAGTTGTTGGCTCAGCTAAGAATCCCACCCTACCAGTTCCCTCTGGGATGAAGTATTTATGGTTAATTTTTTTAACAGCATATTTGAAATTTATAGTGGAAGTTGTGGCAGTTAGAGATACTTGCATGTAGTAAAATCCTTTTTGATCCCCCTCGGCAAACTCGGTTGTGGAATTTCTGTCAAGATTCCTACAAGGATTCTTGTGTTCCCGACTTGCACAGAACTTGAGCAGTTACATCTGCCGGACATCTGAGGCTCCAGGATGTGGGGGTAACAATGATTTTCAGTCATAGCAGTCAATTTCAACAGCATCAGCAACAACAAAAACATTCTTTTTCAAACTGGAGCTTTGCCTGCTGCTGTTGTTGAGGGACTCCCTGGCTGAGCTGACTCCGTGCCACGGTGGCTGCAGATGGAGCCTTAGGTGGGTCAGTGGTTGCGGGAGATGGAAAAGCTTTCCAGCCTCGGGAAGGAGGACGGATGAGTCAGAGGAGGAGGGATCCCTCCGTCCACAGCTGGAGTGTATTTGTTGAGCTGGGCACGCTGTGCTCTCCCTATCTCCCAGTGGGGCTCCAGGGCTTCTCTTGTGACGTTGTACCCAAAGGTCCTCGAAAGCAAAAGACCTCTGACCGGGGAGTTTTAAAAAGGAAAACACAAAGGAAGGTGAGGTGGTTCAATGTGGGCTGTCCTGGGTTTCCAGCTCTGCCTGAATCACACTCCCAAGATTCACTTCAGAAACATAAGGCCTAGAAGTGAAGTGAGGAGGGGAAAAGGAAAGCTGAGTATATACAGCACAGTGTTTTGATAAATTGGAGCCCTCAGCAAATAGTTTATTTCTCAGGTCTCAAGCTCATACCAGCTCTCCCAGGGACTCTGAAAGACCAGTTTTTCAATGGACAAGAGATCAGTTGCTGATAGCAGCAGAAGGGCTCTTGCTGGGATGCATTTCCTCCCAGCTTTATTACCTTCCCAGTGCTGGAGAGCACGTGTGGGGAGATGTTGGTTGCTATCTTGAAATGCAGTGAGAAGATGCAGTCACACTCTCCCTCCACCTTCCAAGTGAACTTGCATTCGTCCTTTGGGAAATCCTGCTTTTTTATTTTTCTTTACTGCGATGGCGTTGGGGAGGAGGATGGGAGGGAGAGCTGCTGGTGTTGCAGGCCCAGGAGCTGGTGGAGGTGGTAGGAGTTGTCCCTTGTTCACAATGTGGATTCTGAACCTCCGCAAATCTTGTTGCAAGGGCAGTGGATCCCTCTGTTATAAAGAATCCTGAGAATTAATTTTTTCCCTTCCTGTGACCTGGAAATAGCAGCTGATGGAATAGCTCTCCAGCTTGCCAGTCATCTTCAGTGCAGTATATTTTCCTGACACAGTATCTGTATTTTCTTTTGCTTTATCTACATGTCACCCAGTTAAAGGAGTCAGTCACTCCTGGTGCTTTCTGCTCAACTTTTCTAATGCAGGTTACAGCAAATAAAGCGTATCAGAGACTGAACATTTTCCTATTTTAAAATGTCTGCTTGAGGAAACTGGGTATGTTTTGGGCTGATTACAGCTTTTCTGCAGTCACAGGTTTAACATTTCACTTTCTAATTCTTGCCTTTTGTTGTTTTTGGCTTCCTTCTAGGTTATGGAGAGCTAAATGGTAATGCAGGAGAAAGAGAAGTGTCACTGAAGGGCCTGTGCTCTGATGAAGCCACCACCCCAGGATCCAGGGTACCCAATGGCAGCCAGCAGCTTGTAGATCCTAATGCCACCCCAAAGCAGACTGTGAAGGCCAGTGCTCTGGGGAAAGCTGGAATCAAACCCAAGAACTTCGTTCAGAAAAATAGCATGGACAAAAAGAATGAGAAGTCCTACGAAAATAAACTTAGAGAAAGCCAGTCCTCGGACAAGCCAGAGGGAGTGTCCATTCCAAATGGTGTGGTGACCAATAATTCCAGCTACATCACCAATGGCTACGTAGGCAAAGGGGCCGATAACGATGGTAGTGGCTCTGAGAGTGGATATACTACACCTAAAAAACGGAAAGGCAGGCGCAACAGTGCCAAGGGTTGTGAGAACTTGAATCTAGTACAGGACAAAATAATGCAGCAGGAGGTCAGTGCACCAACCCTGAAACAGGAACTTGAGAGTTTCAAGCCTGATTATAGTGAACAAAAGGGGAACCGAATTGAAAATACTAAACCTGTTTGGAAATACGAGGCTGGGGCTGGGGGAGCAGGCCGAGGGAAGCCTGGGCTCGGAGATGTACCCCGGAAAAACTCTGATGCCAAACCTGGGATTAGCAGCAAAAAGTTTGATGACCGGCCTAAAGGGAAGCACACATCGTCGGCTACATCTAAAGAAGACTCATGGACCTTATTTAAACCGCCCCCAGTTTTTCCAGTGGACAATAGCAGTGCTAAAATTGTTCCCAAAATTAGTTATGCAAGTAAAGTTAAAGAAAACCTCAACAAAGCAGCTCAAACCCCATCCACGTCATCTTCATCATCTTCGTCATCTGCTGGGGAAACTCAGGCCCAGACATCAAGTCGACTGTCCCAGGTCCCCATGTCTGCTATGAAATCTGTCACTTCTGCCAGCTTCTCCAACGGGCCCATCCTGGCTGGGACCGATGGCAGTGTGTACTCCCCGGGGGCCCAGCCACTGCTCTCAACTGCTGCTAGTACTGTACCATCGACCTCCTCCGAGTCAGTAGCCCAGGACGTGAGTGCAACTTCGACAGCTCTAGAACAAAAGAAATCTGGCCTTTTTATCTACCCTTCAAATATGCAAACTGTGCTCCTGGGTGCAGCGCAAGTCGATTTCCCTTCGCAGACGAATCAGCAGAACCTGGGAGATATCTTCCAGAATCAGTGGGGCTTGTCTTTCATAAACGAGCCCAGTGCTGGACCTGAAACCGTTATGGGGAAATCTGCGGATAATCAGTTAATGGAAGTGACATTTCAAGGGGAATATCCTGCCACTTTGGTTTCGCAGTGTGCTGAAATCATTCCCTCAGGAACTGAACAACCTGTGTTTCCTAAGGCTTATGAGCTGGATAAACGGACTAGCCCTCAAATTCTTAGTGCTATTCTTAAGCCTGGGACTGCTGTTGAGGGTGGTGTCTTAGCTTTGGAGTCGCATCACACAGGTGACCTACAAAAGGCAGACACCGGTAGCCAAGGTGCTTTAGTGTTTCTTTCAAAAGACTATGAAGTAGAGAATCCTCTGGCCTCTCCTACGAACAATTTGCTATCCTCCGCCAAAGAACAGAGGTACCAGAGAGGCCTAGAAAGGAAAGATAGCTGGGGTTCTTTTGACCTGAGGGCTGCTATTCTATATCACACTAAAGGTAATGGCTTAACTTGCTCCCCAAGGGCATTCTCTTATTTGGTTTTTTTTTTTCCCCTTCTTTTATTTTTATAAGTGCAATATTCTAACATGATCTATTCCTTCCAGCAATTCTGATTGATTTAAAAATGAGGGCTTTTTAGCTTGGATATCTCTCATGGCAGTAACAGTTCGGGAAGCTACTCAAACAGTTGTTTAATTAATTAATTAGGAGATATTTGTTTCCCTGTTCCTGTGGACAAGCATCAGTGGTGTTGATAGGGGTGACACTTAACAGGCCCTCCTGAGTTTCTTGGCATTGAAAGGAGTTAAATGTGTAGGTTCACCCACTCTGTTCCAGCTTTATCAGGTGATACTCTGTCACTGAGAAGGCTTCATAGCCTGGGCTCACACCTCTGCCACCAAAGTGTTGCAGCTTCTCCCCTGGGCAGATCAGACTGTGAAATCATGTCTTTGAAGGAAGAAAAAATTATTTCTACAGCTATAGGTGTGATTTATTTTTTTAAGCATGCCCCTCACGCGCTTTCCCCCTGCCTTTCTTGAGTATTATGGCAACAGCAAGACCCAATCATTTCTTATCAGCCTCTCTGTAAGCTGCAGATTGAATTCTCTCCTTGTCTTTGTAGGCCACATCTTTCAGGTGATATTATTGCTTTCATGGTGTCCTTTGTAGTCCAGCTCCTTTTTTCCTGGGTTTGTTTGAGATTGAAATGACTCAAACATGATACAGACAGTTTAAAATGGGAATGAAGACAGGGAAGCCTGTGGGATGGCTTGATTTCTGCTCTGACCTCAGCCCCAGAACTTCTGACATCTTGTGGCAGTTCTTGGCTTTTGGTGCTGGCTCGGGGTTAACAGGAGCCTGGTTGTGTGTTCCCTTTTGGAATGGTGTTATTTACCCACCCTTGACCGACATGGGGGCAGTTCCTTTTTCATTTGATCTTCCCTCACCCTGCATCATCTGAAGGGAGGAAGGTGATAATCAGTTTTTTGTTAATTGTTCCGCATACATCTGTGGATAATGTCTTCCTCCCCTCTGCAGAGGGTTGATACTTGGGTGGCTTTGCTAAATTTGCTGTGTTTTGACCCACTGCAAAGTTCTTAAATTACTGAGTTTGCAAACTCAGATGCCTTCCTTTAGCAATAACAAACCCAATCATTTAAAAATAATAATTCCAAATACTTTTTCCAGGTCATCTTTCTCATACAATCTTACCATTTCAAGCTGTAGTATTCTTGAGAACAGCATTCATCAATTGGTTTTATCTGAGTCCTCTCCATTCTGCTCAGTCTATTCCAGCATTTAAAGCAGGCTCTCTGTTCTCATTTCTTGTGTCTGCCTGCAGCCTAAATCCCAGTTTCCCATCAGAAAAGGGGAGTAGCAGAAGCATGGAATGGAGGGAAATCCTAGGTGATCTTTTTCCTAAGTTTACAAATATTCCCCATTGTTCAATCTGTCTCTCTTTGTTTTTGTCAGCCTAAACTTGTAGAAAAGCAGCTGTACAGCCAGAAGGGGAGAGCTGATGAGCCTTTCTCACTTGCTGTGAAAGACAGATCCCAATAAAACAATAGGAACAACAGGAAAACAAAGAACACTCCCTTCCCATGTCCTCTCAAGGAGGTGTTAGCTTCAAAGCCTGGCTGTGTTGAGCTCTTCTAAACGCTGGAGTTAATTATGTTTAATGGCAAGAAGGCTGTCTAAAGCACTTGTTAAATACTGTGCTCTGCTCTTCTGCATGCAGATGGTCTTGCTTTGAGTATCCAGAGCAAACACCTTTGTGGGTTCCTGCCCCAGCTCCTCTCTGCTGATTTCTTCTTCACCCTGTATCTGTGCCATCTCCAAGGTGTTAATTAGGGGTAAAAGATGATGGATGTCTCTAATGCGGGCAAATGGGGTGCTCCTAACAGCTTAGGTTTGCTTTTCTCCTATTTAGTTCGCAGGTGCTATTGCTGGTTTACAAAGCAGATCATCAGCCCAGGGCTTGGTACTTCTGTGGTGATGTTGGGTGATGCATTTCATTCACTTGTGGGGTGAGTTGGGTTAAGGACTATCTGGAGGAGAGGTGCCTCCTGTCCCCTCTTCATGGCCGTGGTCCTGCAGCCAGAGCCCACAGTGTGCTCTGAAATGCCTCAGACCCAGAGCTGCCAGGGTGTGTTTGCAGGACAGCAGTGCAGTGCTTAATTCCCACACCATTATCTCCATTTTTCTTGGACTGTTTTCCTGAGGTCCCACTCCAAGCCAACCGGTTCCCTGCAGCAGGAAGGGAAGGATTTCATTCAATTCTTTTTCACAAGCTGCCTTGCTCTCCTCCCTGCTCGGGAGAGCGTGTGGGTTTGCCTGGGTCGGCGTTGGGGCATCCCAGGACGTTGGGTCCTCAGTTTGTTTGGTTTTGATTTTGAGAGGAAAGTGAACTTCTCCCTCTCAGATTGATCTGTTTGCTGTTGAACAAAGTCTCGATAGTTTGATGTCCTGCCCCTGGGGTTATGAACGCAAAGAGAAACGATCGTGGGGCAAGGACAGGAGTGAGCATGGAGAACTGATGGGATCCTGGTGCATTCCCTGCCCTGAGCTCCTCCGTGTGCAGTGGTGCAGTGCTCTGGGTCCTACAGCGAGGAATGGGCTGTAGTGCTCAGCCCTGTCACAAGCATGTCCCCTCCTTTGCCTGGAACTGTGGCCAGGTTGTGTGGAACCTCATCCAGGACTGTAAACAGGGAAAGCCTCCAGGTTACTCGGCAGCTTTGTTCCAGCAAACCAGGCTTTCCCTGCGCATGGTTTGCCTGTTGACTGCATGGGGCATAGGTTGTAAGGCTTCCCAGCTTCCCCGTGGAGGAGGCAGTGCACAGGGTGGGCTGGCTCTGGTGCAGTGATCCTCTTTAACCCACCACATCACCCTGTGTGCTGACGAGGCTGTGCTGGGGCCTGAGACTCGGTGGCTACCGGGCACAGTGAGGTCCTGGTGAGGATTCCTGTGCTCCATTGCATGCGCCTGGGCTGCTTTTCCCTCAGAAGTCAGGGCACTGGGAGCGTGTGGTGCACCCTCTTTTTCTTCTCTTGGATGCTTTTCCTGTTGGTTTCCTTGTGCCCCTGATTCTTGGGTTTGTTGGGTTTTTTTTTTACTATTTAAAGGGCAGAAAGACTCCCATGATCATCTGATCTGCTTGAGTGTAAAACACGATCCCTCAATGTGGCTGCCTTCACTGACAGCCCGTGCCACCCGCTGTTTGTGATGGTGCCTTGAAAGACTCACAGGTGACAGATCTGATTTACCAAGGGAGATCTGATTTAGCTGAGCACTGCTGGGCCTGCTCTGGATGTGCCTGGAGACAGGGACAGTGGCTAAGGATGGGGAGGCTGGGAGGAGTGGTGCTCTCACTTGGAGTCATTTGTCCCTGTCTTGGTTAGAGTTGAACTTCTCCCTTGGTGTGGCGTTGCCCAAATCCTGTTTCTGAGGTCCTTGCAGAATTGTTGCTCCTTCAGAAGAGGAGCTTTACTTCTATTGAAACCAGTGTCTTACTGCTTTAGTCTTTCTTACAGAAACAGCTGGAAGAAACGCTTCGTATCAGAATGTAATTGCCAGCGCTTTGCAGAATTTTGTCATGTCTGGGCAGTTGCATTTTTCCAGGCCAGGCTGACACTAACACCAGGCTCTAGATGGCAAGCTTCATGGTGGGAAGCTCAATAATTTGCTTGTCCTGAGCTAAAAAGCAAATAATTGAGGCCTCCAGCTTAGCTGCACGGCAGCAAAGACCACCTGGGTGGAGGAGAGGAAGCTGCAGTGTTTCCCTCTTCTGACTTGCCCCGAGTTTCTGCCTGTGCTGCTGCTTTTGTTCCTTCTCAGCATCTCTGCTCGCGTGGAGAGGCAGAAGAGCAGCATGGAAAATAGAGCAAGGCAGCGTGGGCCAGCCAGGAGTGGCGTTTGCTGGAATGGTGAACTGGGTCAGAAGAAATAGCAGAGCTGTGAATTCAGCAGTTTTCATCCTTTACATCAGGAGAGGGAGGGGGGAAAAAAAGAATTGGTTCCCCATCCCCCTCGGTGGGAAGGGGTTAGGTCTCGCTCTGTTGCTTATGGCCTTGTAAGGCCTGAGCTGTGGGGGCAAAAGCTGATTTAATTCTTCAAGTCTCTGCTCTTCCCCGTTGTCAGGGTGAGTACAGTGTATTCTGCACTGCCAAGAGTCTCCACAGTATGGAATCTTTAGTCTTCGCTTCATTTCCAGGGCAATCCCCTAACCTAATTATTATGTCCTGCATATAGAATCAGAAAAATCAGATGTGATTGGTCCCTTTTTGTGGTGTTTTTAAGTGTTTTATTTTAGGGACAACTGTGAGATTGGCACCGTGGCATTGTGCAGATAATTCTGTTTGCAGTGATTGCCTTTTTAGCAAGGAAAAAATGTGGAAAAGTGCTTGTCTTTACAAATTATCACAGAAACACTTCTTTCCCCTCCAAGGCTGTGTACCAGTCCTGCTATAAAGTTTATTGACCTATGGGGAATCTCAGTGCAATTCACCAAAGTGTGCCCTAGTCTGTTCCTGACATCAAAGCCTTCCTCCACTGACCCTTTGTTTCAGTGATAGGCCCCAGAAAAAGAGGTTTAGGTGGATATGGCTGGGGCTGTCTGCCTGGAGCAGTTCCTCAGCAAACTGTGAGCCAGAGGGCTGTGGGGAGGCCAGATAATTGTAGAAAATCCTGGAAAACGTGAGGTTGGAAGCGGTGCAGGAGGTGACCTAGTTCTGCCCCAGCCTTGGAGCAGGGCTGGCTTTGATGCTGGGTTGTGCAAGGGTTTGTTGGTGGCATTTTATCCAGCTGGGTTGGAGTCCACTGAGAAGAAAGTGTGCCATTTCCCTGGCCACGTGTCCTGTTCTGGGGATGGTGGCCCCTGTCTGTGGGTCAGGTCTTTGGAAAGCAGCAGCACTGGGTTTGGGGTCAGTATCAGAGAGGTGATGACAAGGATGCCCCTTTTCCTGTGCTGGGTGAGCGACTGAGTCCTTTGCTTAAACCCACTCTGGAAGATTTATCCAGGGAAAACAGGCTCTGCTGAGCTCCCTGTCCACCAGGTCAGTCACCAAGGTCTGTCCAGCCCCTCTGACAGTGGCCAGGGCACTTGTCACAACACCTTGTGTCAGTTGCAGGTGACCACAGCCTGCAACTGATCCAGAACTGGAAGGAAAACTCACCCTACTATAAATTGGAATAAATCATAAAATTCCCTTTTAAGATTGAAGAAACCCTTTTCCCCCCTAGTTTTGTGTTGCAGTTAGCCTAAGGATATATTTTTTTCCTGTGTGAAAGCCCTTCCAGTTGGTCATTGTGCTTAACCTGTGCTGTCCCATGTCCCTGTGCTGTCCCATGTCCCTGTGCTGCCGGACAGCTGGAGGGGAGGATCTTGCTCTGAAATTTTTGACAAGCTTAGGAGACTTTTGGTGTGTTCCCTAATAGTATCTCACTGTCTGTATTGTCAGACGAGTCTTAATACAAGCAGGTCTCATTCTTGTGGTGTCCAGTGGAGTCGGAACCAAAGGAAGTGCAAAGCAAAGCATGGTCTGTGCTTGAGCACTGAGCAGTGGGAGGTGCTTCAGCTCTGCCTTGTATTTGATGCTCAAACAGTCGCTCTAATGTAGAGGAACCAACAACTCGAGAGCAGTTTTCTGTCCCCTGCCTTTGGGGAAAGCTGTTAAAATAGGAGATGTTCTTTAGCTGTTGGGAAATGATGCATCTAACTGCGCTGAATGGAAAACTCGCTCAGCGGGAGGTAATTTTAGTAGCTGGTTCATTTTACTTCGGGGGAATCTGCATCTGGTGGATGAGGGAGGCAATGCCTCCCCAGGCTGCTTGTATCCCTGGGGGTGTTGGAGCCTGGCTACTATTCCCAAAGCACTTAAGGTTTTCCCAATGAAAGTGCAAAGTGTTGCTGTTGTTATCGTGACGCAAAAATAACAGACCTCTTAAAAATTTTCCTTACAAAAGGCTTAATTGTGCAGGGAGGCCTGGCAATATTTATTTGCATGCAATTTCCTGCCCTGGGGAGCTGGAGATTGTAGAGGACAAAGGACAGATGAAGGGTTGGAGAAGGATTGATGGAGGTGACACTTGGCACACATAGTGCTGAGGCCGTGGGTTTTGTAGGGCTTTTTCTTCCTTTCCCATGCTGGTTCATTCACTTCTTGCCTTGTTTTGTGCTTTACTGCACACCCTGTGTAGCCTGATAATCCCTTGCCATTCTCTGTTCCAACTCCCCCCCACCCCACACAAGGTCCTGTCACCCTCCTTTCTGCCAGAAGGGAGACATGGAAGGTGGTTCCTGCAGGTTGTATTCCTACTAAATAAATTTTTATAATTTTATAATGATTTATCTCGTAAACTTAGGTGCAGGATGCAGTCAGTGTCTTCATAAATATTCCAGCTCACAAAACCCCATCTTGAAAGTGTCCAAATGTTGTTATTTTGAACGGGACTCTAAAGATGTGACTTTATTTGGGGGATATTTTAAAGGGAAGAGCCTTCTTGTTGGCAACATGAATGAAAAGAATGTTTAAATTTACTGTTATTTCTTAGGTAAACATCCATCCCTTTGCCTTTCATTGCTGGGTTGTTCACATCAAATTCATGCTGGGCTGGATGGGGTTGGCTCTGCCCAAAAGTCTTGGCACACCCACAGCCGTGTTGTGCCACACTCAGAAGATTAAAGTGTGTTTGGAGTTGTCTCTGATGGGCAGCATCAATGTGCATAATAACAGTGATCTTCTCCTTTTGCCTCCACAGAAATGGAAGCGGTTTGGAATTTGCAGAAGCAAGGTAAGGATATTGGAAAGAATAAATAAACCATATTGCACTGTCCTGCTCTGTTGGGATGGGGGAGGAGAGAGAGTGGATTGTCTCTGTGTCTGGCGGTGCCTGAGTTAATTTCTTCAGTGCCTGTTGTTTGTAGGCTGGTTTTATCTGTGTTTCAGATCACTAAAAGTCAGGACAGTAAGCTTTGCCATAATGGTGGAGTGTTCAGAGAGAAGCAGAGTCTCTAAAAGAGCAATAAAACCAGTGTCAAATCAGATTTAATGACTCTTCCCTGTGTGTATACAGAATTGCTTTCTATTTCTGGTGCCGGTTGTCACAACCAATAATAAGTTTTAAATTCTGCCCTATCCCCACAAATCACCCGAGAAGAGGTTCCGTGTGGGAAGGGCTGTACGTGAGCCCCGTGTGCTTGGGGTGCACTGGCAGGAGGGGGGATCCAAAGGGAAAATCTGTGAGCAGCCAAGTACCTTGCAGACCTCTTGTGTTTGTTTTCAGCTACAAGTCCTGAAAGGAGCTTGTCAAAAACTGAGAACTTTGCTTCCTTTTGCAGATCCCAAAAGGATAATCACTTACGATGAAGCCATGGATCGCCCGGATCAATGAAGGTAGCAAGACGAGACTGCCTGTTATAACCTTTCTGCAGCATTTGTGCTGTTCGTGGGGGACAAAAAGGCTTTTATGCTCCTTCTAAATCTTCAGTGCAGCAGAGGAACCATAACTAGAATCACAGGATAATATATACAAATATATATATAGTTATTTAAAAAATGGCAACTGAAAGTAATTAGACTTCTTAAGGAATCTGAAAATTTATTTCAACGAGACTACACACGTGATTATTTAATCTCCGGTACTGAATAGATTTTTTTCTTTTTTTCATTTTTGTTTTGTTCTGTTTTTTGTTTAAAGAGTGAATGCAAGTGATTAAGGAATACAGACTCAATTACAAGCCCGGTTTCAAAGTTCCTGCTGTCGTCTACATGGGCAACAGCAACCCACTGGAGAGGCATTTCCACTTGACAAGGTTTCTGTTTCTTGTTCTGTGACTGTAGTGACACACTAATCACAGGGAAATCAGGATGATTCACCATCCTTCATCTCCCCTTTCCCTTCCACCTCCCCTTATTTGTTTTTTTTTTTTTTTCTGGTTTGTTTTCCATTGAATGCTGGAGAAACGCCTTGAAGTTTTGCAGAGGTGGTTTTTTTTTTTTTTTCCAGAGAATTATAATCCGCATGTTTTGCCAGGAGTAAAGCAGCAATCCTGTGCTGGGGAATATTGTCTTAAACTGGCTCATTCTGCTGAGGGGAAAGATGGTAATTACTGCAGTTCTAGGATGCATGGTGAAGTCACACAGTTGACCTGGCTCCTGTTACACGTTGGACTATTGCAACTGAAGAGTCACTTCATTTTAGAAGACAACATGGAAAAATAAGCAATCTGTTTAGGCATTTAATATGGAAAGAAAACCAACATAAAACCCCCCTGCTGTTCCCACAGTTTAATGCCGTTGTATTACTGGGAGCAAGAAAAAAGACAAAAAAAAAAGACAAAAAAAAAAAAGTATCTTCTGCTTTCAACTGTAGGTGCTTCATATTTGCTCTGTCTGTCTCCTAACACTAAATGTGCTGGATTTTTTTCCCATTTTCAATGGAAAACTGAAGAGGAATTGAGTTCTGCTAACTTTCATCCTTCTTGAATTATTTTTTTCTCTTTAAAAAAAAATTCAAAATAACAAAAAAAAGAAAAAAGTTTCAAAAAATGAAAAAAAAAAAAAGAAAAATGGGAATTTGAATCCTTTTCAATTTATCCATAGAACGCCAATGGCTGGGCTTCCTGCCCCTTGGAAATGCTCTTTTATATTTTAATGCAGTCTGTGTATTTCCGGGCTCTGCTTCTAATTATCTCTTAATAAAAATATATTAAAAAAAAAAATGGAGGACTTAGGAATGAAAATAATAATTTAAAAAATAATAAAAAAATAATCCCAGGGAAAGGAAAGCTTCCTAGCAGTGGTAGGGAAGGCTGAGCAGAGTGCAGGCTCCAGCTGTGTAACCCACTCTGTCCCATTGCAGCTTGTGTAGTGTGTCCAAATCATCTGGGAGTTGGGTAGGGGGGTTTTGGGGTTTTTTTTTAAGCTATGGAAGCTTCACAGGGTCCAGTGCAAGAGCAAGAAGTGAATAAAGCAGAAACAGGTTTGCTGACCAGCCCCAGCTCCATCCACACCTACCCAGTGCTCAGCGTGGGTGTCTGTGGCCAAATCCTGGCTCCTGGGTATCAACATCAGCCGCAGTTGGTGTCTCCTAAAATTAGACTGGACCCTGTGGAGCGTTACAGGAAGCAGATAAGCCCAAAGCTTTTGCATACCCCATCTGCTNGACAAAAAAAAAAAAAAGTATCTTCTGCTTTCAACTGTAGGTGCTTCATATTTGCTCTGTCTGTCTCCTAACACTAAATGTGCTGGATTTTTTTCCCATTTTCAATGGAAAACTGAAGAGGAATTGAGTTCTGCTAACTTTCATCCTTCTTGAATTATTTTTTTTCTCTTTAAAAAAAAATTCAAAATAACAAAAAAAAGAAAAAAGTTTTTAAAAATGAAAAAAAAAAAAGAAAAATGGGAATTTGAATCCTTTTCAATTTATCCATAGAACGCCAATGGCTGGGCTTCCTGCCCCTTGGAAATGCTCTTTTATATTTTAATGCAGTCTGTGTATTTCCGGGCTCTGCTTCTAATTATCTCTTAATAAAAATATATTTTATTAAAAAAAAAAATGGAGGACTTAGGAATGAAAATAATAATTTAAAAAATAATAAAAAAATAATCCCAGGGAAAGGAAAGCTTCCTAGCAGTGGTAGGGAAGGCTGAGCAGAGTGCAGGCTCCAGCTGTGTAACCCACTCTGTCCCATTGCAGCTTGTGTAGTGTGTCCAAATCATCTGGGAGTTGGGTAGGGGGGTTTTGGGGTTTTTTTTTAAGCTATGGAAGCTTCACAGGGTCCAGTGCAAGAGCAAGAAGTGAATAAAGCAGAAACAGGTTTGCTGACCAGCCCCAGCTCCATCCACACCTACCCAGTGCTCAGCGTGGGTGTCTGTGGCCAAATCCTGGCTCCTGGGTATCAACATCAGCCGCAGTTGGTGTCTCCTAAAATTAGACTGGACCCTGTGGAGCGTTACAGGAAGCAGATAAGCCCAAAGCTTTTGCATACCCCATCTGCTTAGATTTATCCATCAAGCCATCAGGTGTCTGGTCACTAGTGGGGTTCCACAAGGATCCAAACTTGGCCCAGTTCTCTCCAACATCTTCATTAAGGACCTCGATACAGGACTGGAAGGGATGCTCAGTAAGTTTGCTGACCACACTAGACTGAGAGATCAGAGATGGGCAGTCACCAGCTGTGGAGAGTTTAACAAGTTTAACAAGGGCTGTGTGTCTGGACTGGGGAGTGAGATGCTGGAGAGCAGTGCTGTGGAAAGGGATCTGGGAATCCTGGTCCGTGGCCAGTTGGCCGTGAGTCAGCAGTGCCCTGGCAGCCAGGAGGGCCAACCGTGTCCTGGGGGGCATCGACAGCCAGGCCAGGGAGGGGATTGTCCCGCTCTGCTCTGACCTGCAATGCTGGGGCAGTTTGGGGAGCCACAATATAAAAGCGATACTGAGCCAAAGGAGGCCATGAGGGAGGGGAAGCCTTATGAGGAGTGGCTGAGGTCACTTGGTTTGTTCAGTTTGGCGGGGTCTCATTGTGGTCTTCAGCATCCTCGCTTGCAGCCAGGCAAGTACTGATCTCTTCACTGCTGTTACCAGGAAAGGGCATGAAGCTGAGTCAGGGGAGATTTAGGCTGGATATCGGGAAAAGGTTTTCCACCCAGAGGGTGATTGAGCACTGGAACGGGCTCCCCAGGGAAGTGGTCACAGCGCCAGACCTGTCTGAGTTCACGAAATGTTTGGACAATGCTCTCAGGCACATGGTGGGATCGTTGGAGTGTCCTGCACAGGGCTGGCAGTTGGACTGATGGGTCCCTTCCAACTCGGCATATTCTATGATTCTATGATCTGCTTTTTTTTTGTTTGTTTTGTTTTGTTAATTAGGAGTACGTAGCATGTGTTTTGATTGTTTTTATACTTTTAATAAGATTGTTCCTGAATGAGACACTTGAGTTCATGGTGGCACAATGGAACTGAATTCTGTACCTTGTGTAAGACGCTTAGCTTTCTGCCACGCCTAGTTTTAAACATTTGACTATGGATTGCCTACTCCATTTGATGTATCAAACGCTATATAGTATAATACTGAGTGGGATACTATATAGTCATCATGTATTGTATCAATCCAGGTTCAGAAATGTGTGGTTGGCCAGTCACAAATAGTTCTGTTTCACCTATAAACTGTACCACCTCTACAGGTGTGTGTAACTTTGAGATGTATAACATGTTTACAGATGTGCCCAACATCTAGTCTTCTGACGTTCCTATTTTTAATTCTGTTGAGTCTCCCAACTGCTTGCCAAAAGTCAGAATTGCCTCTGGCTCCGCTGCTGAAGAGCTGGGGCATTCTTGAGTTTTAAAGTGTTGAACAAACTGGATGGGGGGGACTGGGAAAATCAAGGTGGAAGAAATGTTCTTTTTCCTTTTTGTTATTACTTTTTAAAAGTTGAAGGCTAATAGCGAAGTTTCCAGTTTGTTTTACTGGCTTTAAGGCTCTGCTGTGTATTTATTTGCCTTGTGTAGTCACTTGTCGCCTTAAGGGCTGGGTTCCATTAAAAGAAAAAAAAAAAGGAAAAAAAGATGATAAGAACACCCTGTTTTGCTTCCCTGGGGTCTGTGCTGTCCTGTACCCCTGTCCCAGATCCGTGCTGGGGGTCGGGGCGATGCAGGAGCTGAGTCTTGCTGAATATTTGAGGACTCTGACCCTGGCCGAGTCCAGTCTGTCATTGAAATAGCAAAAGAAATGCTGAGAGAAACACGGCTCAAGCAATGGGTTGGGTTGGTTTATCCCTGGTGCTCATCCCTCTGGCTTTGCCTCGCTGTGTGTGGGACCCATCCACAAACACCCTCGGCAGCACCTTCTCTGCTGTATTTCTGACCATCCTCTGTTCAAATGTCTGTCTGTCTGTCTCCATGAGCTCCACGGCGTGTGCTCAGCGCTAAGCAGTTAGGAATTCCTCTCTCTCAGCTCCTGTAGCTCCGGCTCCCCAGGATTTCTGGGATAGACTATTGCCTAGAGTCAGGCAGGACCGTGGAAGGAACTTCCTCATGCTGTTGTGTAACTTGCTCTGTCGCTGTCTGCAGTCCTCCCCGAGTCCTCACACAATTCTTAACTGAGCACTTATTAAAAATATCTTGAGATTTAATCTGTTTTCTGATTATTTTTGTGTAAACTTATAAAAAAAAAAAAGGAAAAAAAAAACCCTGAAATTGAGCTGTGACTAATTTAGCACATTGAAATAACGATAAAGTGTTACTGATAAGTCTCATGTTTTGTTTTTGTTTGACTCAGAGTATTAGTACTGTAGCATAAACCAAATACAGCCTGGGAAGGGGAGCAGCAGCCTCCTGTCCTGGGTCTGCACCTGGGGGTGTCTGGGGGGGTGAGGAGCTGGGGGTGAGTGTGAGCATCTGGCGTGTAAGGAGAGCGAGCGTGTATTTATTTGTGCCATTGGTTTCGTTACACTGAGTAAAGTAAGTTTTAAAACAAACCCTCGAAGTACACGTAGTATTGACAAGTGGCACTAAGGGTGAGATCGTGACCTATTTTTTTATTAGATATGAAGATACTAATTCAGGTTAAGGCTTCTCTCTCGTTTCTGTTCCTGTTGTGAGTCCCTTTCCTCCGGTTCCCTTGCCAAGCTGTCTCCTGAAGTGAGGGTTCCCCCAGGGGCAGGGGTTGTCTCCTCTCCCCTCGGGTCATTTCCCTTTGCTGCTCTCCTGCCAGCAGGCTTCTTTTGGGTGTTCCTTGTACAGGCTCTCCTGTAATGGAGGCTGAAGTAGGTATCCCAGCTCGGGAGCTGCTTGCTCTTTGGCACATCAAGGAGAGTTTCATCTGCTCCAGAAGGTGATTTAACAGCTGCTCCTGTTAATGGTGGTTTGGGGCCTTCAGCCTCCCTCTCTCCCATTCCACCCATCTGGTGGATTGGCAATGTGTTGGCTTTCCAGGTTTGCTTGGAGTTTGGTTTTGGTTTAAACCCATCTTTATCCTTAGTGAAATCTGTTAGATATGTCTTTTTCTCTTTGGCCAGTGGGTAGCTCCAGGGTATGGATTCTGTCACTAACCCACTTGAAACCTTTTGGAACCAGTAAATCCCACTGTTTGCCTTCCAATTTGCTGTGACCTTCTCTGAAACACAGAAAGAAGCCCCAGTTCTCGCTGGGTTGCCAGTCTGCTGTCTGTTGGGTGACTGGGAGCAGTGATGAGTGAACCAGCCAGCTAAATGGAAAGGAAAATTGCTTCCTGCTAGGAAAAAAATGGGGGAAAAAAGAGATGGGAGTTGTCCTCCCAGCTGTGCATGCAATGGGTGCTTTCACCTTCAAAGGAGTGTTACTGTAGCACCATAGAATCCTTTCCCAAGTGGCCAGTGGGTGACCTCAGGGACATCTGGGAGCAGTGGCATTCACAGCCGTGTTTCGGGACTGCTGGTAGTTTTCTTGTGTGTTGCTTTTCATCTTGATTCAGCATTTTCAGTAAATTGCTGCGGTGTCCCGAGCTTTCAGGAGTCGCATCCCTTGAAGATTTTTATGTCTATCCATCCGTCAAGATTTGTTTTCCTTACCAAGGCTGTTCACAAGGGAGACGGTCGGGAGGGGAGGGAACAAGGATTCCCCCAATTTAAAGCTGCTACACGTTTTCACAGCAGTGCATAAGGCCAGGAGAAGGGCTGGTGTGGTGGAGTAGCCGAAAAATCCAGGGTAATTCTAGCTTTGGCCACCACCGGAGCAATTTCCCTGTGGAAAAGCCCTAGTGGAAGCAGTTGGGAAGCAGGAACCTGGGCTGGTGAGATCTCTGTGAGTGCTGTGGATGTGCTTCCTCCCAGGGATTACAGAGCTTTAGAGGTTTGCCCAGTACATGTCAGTCCCAAGGGTCAGGCTGGCAGCCTGAGATCCTCAACAGTGGCATTGCAGAGCCAGGGATGTCTGGGCAGGTGAACGAGCCCTGGGGTGGCCTCATGTCCTGGGCATGAGCCTGCTCCCTGCCCTGGCACGGGAGCGAGAGCCCTGCCTGTGCCCTCACCAGGGGATGCTGAGCTGGATTTATCTTGACTGTTAATCAGAAAGCTTCGTATAACATGTCCAGAGCTCTAAAGCCATTTTGTAAGATAGCAGTGTCCCTTTTCTACAGCCTTATTAATGAGTAGAGTGTCTTTAAAAAGAAGAAAACAAACAAAAAAATTGCTCATTTCTTTCTGTGATATGAAACTTGTGTACTGCAAATTCCCGAACATTTAGCAAAAACACAACGTACGGATTTCTTAAAAAACAACAAAAAAACCCAACAACAAAAAAACCCAAACCACCCAACCTGTTTGCTTTCCACGTGGTCTTTCCTCAGGTGCTAAATAAGGGTTCCAAAAATGGATACTGCTTTAGGAGTTTCTGCTTTATTCTTAAAATACATATTTTTTTGCTTAGATGTTGTAAAGCTATTTTAACAAGAATGTGTTTTTTTAATGTAAATAAGATTGTCTTTAATTTTTGTTTGATCTCCTTTTTTTTGTCCATATTGAATAGTCTAATTTTCATTGTTATCCTTTTGAGAAGGACCCTCTTAACGCCCTTCCCCGGAGACATTTCATTAAGTGTTTGCTGCATTTAAGAACGAATCTACAACTGTTCATTGTCTCGGATTAATGCTGCTGCTGCTATAAGTAACCCTGAAAATCAAGAATGTGTGATGCACTTTTGTTTTTGTTTTGTTTTTTTCTTTACCATGACCATGTAGTTCCTCTGCAGAGAGTCGAACCCTCCTGTAACACAGCCACTAACTGTGGGGAGTGTAGGAGCTGGGGGAGCTGGGGTGTAGGACAGGGGGGTACCTGATCTTGGTGCTGACCTATGGGAATTTCTATGCAAACGCAAGCAAAGGAGAACTCTTTTAACTTGAGAGAACACTGTGCATTTTAATTTTTTATTATTTTTTTTCTCTCTCTCTCTCTCTCCTTCCTTTTCTCAAGCTGCTATTGGAAGGGTAGTTCAAATCCCTGAGGTTTTCAGCTTCTCCTTCCTCCGTGGCTGGTGGCACAGGAAAGGTGCCTGAGTAACTTTGTAAGGTAGAAAAATCTCAGTCAGCTCTTGTCTCGTCTCCAGTTTTGATATATTTGTTTTCTGTTTGAATTTACCTATAGAAGGAAATTGCTCATCTCTCCAAAAAGATCTTTTGAATGCTTTATCTCAATGTGAAGTTAACCAGCAGTATTAAGGATTGTGTGACCTCTGTCCCATCCGCACCCTTGACTCCTCCAGCTACTTTTGGGTGCTGGAGAAAACCTGGGGACAGATGTTTTCCAGGAGAAAAAGTGGGGTGAAGCCATCCACCCAGCCAAAACCTGTGGGTGAAAGGCTTAGGGAGCGGTGGAGGGAGGTCTTGCTGCATCAAGGTGCTGCTGTGGGGCATGGGCATGTCCAGAACCTTTTCCTTTCATGGGTCACACCTGGGCCACGGCGAGGGATGTGAACCCTGAAGGAGGAGTTTACTGGAGGGGAAAAAGGGAATTTACTTGACTATTTATAGAAGATCCTTTAGGAAAATAAAGTACCTCTCTGTAAAGTGAGGGAAGAGTAAGAAAGGTCTAAAGTCGTGTAGGAAGAACTCTTGGGGATTACAACTGCCTGGAAAATAGTCTATAAATACATAGGCCAGAGCCCTCTGCTCGTTTAATTAGTTTAGTCAGCATCAATTTTTTATTTCTCTGGCCAGCATTTGCTCTTTTACACACCCGTGTGTGTGTGTACATCTGACTCAATGTGCCTTGCATGTGTGCTTAGTCTTTCTGAAGAGGTTTGGTGGTGTGTGAGCTGGGGGCCGTGGCAGCACGATGGCCGTGCCCCACGGGTGGTTGAGGGTTCCTTAGTGTCCTGGTGACCCTTTGGATCGGGATGAGACCTGGACTCCAGCCTGTGGAGTGGCTGTCTTAAGAGTTTGTGGATGAGTCCTGTGGGATGACATCTGTGACTTCAGAGAGGAGGAGGAGAGAGACAAAGAGAATCTGCTTCGCTTTTCTCCTGCAGACAAAAATCATCACAGTTTGCCTGCAGAGCCAAAGCAAGCCAAGGTCTGGAACCTGCTTTTATGGAGTTCAGGCTCTCTGCATCATCAGGATCCCACTATCCAGGGGATTTATTCCCTGCCAGGTTGTGGCTCTTGTTTCTGTGGGGTTTTTGAGTTTTTTGGTAAAGGAGAAGTAAACACACTTTGCTTAAATTTAGCGGAATTGAAATGCTTGTGTTTGCAGTCAGTGGCTCAGAACTCCGAGCTGTGCAATTCTGGGTTCTCCATCTCCCACCCCAGCATGTGATTCTGTCCAAGTCTTTCTGTACTTCTGCCACGGTAAATGTGAAAGCTTGCTTGCATTGTTTTTAGAAATGCATTTTGCACACTCGGGTTTCGCTGAAGCTCCGTGAAAAGGTTAGTTTGAAGCAGATGAATAAAGCTATGCACATGTTTTGAAAGTTTAATTTGTGTCTCATTACCAGAAGTGACTTATCTGCCCTCTTTTGCATTCCTGTGCTGTCATTGCCTGCATTCTCTTCACCATCTCAGAGGGTATGATGTAAGGTGACAGTTCTTTGCTGACAGCTGTAGCAGAAAACTGGCGCTTCTTAATTTTTTTAGTAGCCTCTCCTTTGCTTTCTCTGTATCTCTCTGTATAGCTATATAAATATATATATTATTTTTTTATTTTAAAGAGCCTACTTTAGTAATTGAATCAGAGGGAGCGGGGTGTGCTGGCTTGTGTTTTGGATACGCTTCGTACTGTCGGATGAACCGGTGCCCTCTCTGTCTCCGGTGAGAGCGTGGTGGTGGTACCCGCCGGTGTCCCGGTGGGGACAGGGAACGCGGGCTCGGCCCCACGTGAAGCAGCTTTGGGGAGGGAGTGGAGACCAGTCCACTGCGCTGCAGGCCAGTGGTGTGGGCAAACTTGAGGCTTCTAATGACAAAATGAACCAAGAGGAACCCTGGCGCTGTGTATTCCCACTGTGAGGCCTTCCTCACTAACCTGCTGCGGGGCTGGAGTGAAGGGTGGGCTCCCTTCGGCCTTGGGGGCGAGAGCTTTATTTTGGTTTTGTTTTCATGCATTGGGTTGCAGGTACCACCTTTGAAAACATGTTGCTTAGCCCAGAGCCTGTGTGCGGGAGAGTCGGGATTTTGTGACAGAAGGACCCTGACAGCTTTCTCCTCCTGTTCCTTTCGCCATGGCAGAAATTTGTACTAACTTGACAGCTTTTTTTCATACAGAACAGGGCTGCTTTTCTATCTACCATCACACGTGTACTTACACACCTTCCGCGGCTTCCCAGCCTCTGAAGGTCCTCAACTTGTTTACTGGGGGGACGGATGCCCCTCTCTCCCCCTTCCCTGAATATTTCAGTGTTAAGGGCAGTGCGAAACAACCGCGCGCTTCGATTGCGAGCTGGGGCCGGAGAGATCCCTGCAGGCAGAGCCGCCGGGGCCGTCTCCTCTCCTGCCCCCCCCC
>WEKX01024179.1:203930-246951 GCA_013390025.1 Pitta sordida | reverse complement strand
CCCCCCTTCTCTGCTGATAAGTTCTCATTTCGTTCCTGGTTTGTATTAAAATCGCTGCGAGGGGTTGTGCTCTACCTGCTCAGGAGCTGAATTACCTCTGACCTGCAGAGAGGGGCAGCCCCTCTTTGGTGTCGATGTTGTAGTGTGCGACCACACGGATCAGTAAAGGTAGTCTTTGTTTCCTTCTCCCCTCCCCGGTAATTTCTGATTAGGTTAATGCACTCTGTGTGCCCAGCTGGAAAAGCGTAGTCGTTTTCCTGGTGGTGAGAGGGTGGCTAGAGGAGTTTAGTGTAAAAACCTGCTGTAGCTGTGTCTGGCGCAGCCCCTTGCGCTGGTGTGGGTGATGTCATGGACTGTAAGGATAGGTAATGTCCATGAGCTGTAATGGCATGATGTATCTTTACCAATGATGTCATACTTCACACTAAATGTTAAAAAAAAAAAAAAAAAGAGGAAAAAAAAAACAACCCTTACCTGAAATTTTGTTTATTCTGCACCAACAGGTCTTCAAAATTTATCCAAATTTTATTATTTTATCAGGAAAAAAAAGAAATTTGTGTAGATCGAATACGTTAAGACAGACAATAAGTGATGTAAATTGTTGAATAAAAATTTTAAAGTTTGTGGGTGTCAGTGTCCTTTTTCTTTTTTGCGTTTTCGGGGAGCAGCTCTTGTGCCCAGGGGTGATGCTTGGGTTTTAGTCCCCAAGGCCTGGCAGTGCCAGCTGCAGAGCCCACGAGCTGTGAGTGCCATGGGGTGGGGGTCCAGATATCCCTCACGTTGTCAGGGGAAGGAGAGGGAAGGAAGCCACGTGGCTGCAGAGCTGCAGCAACCAGGGCTTTGTGTGTGTGAGATCCTGGAGGAATGAACCTCCCTCAGTCTGAGCCCCACTGGGCTTCAGCCCTGCTTGAAACGGGCAGGGAAGTCTGGTTCCTGCTCCCGTGGGGATGTGTGATCCCAGCCCTAGACACACAACAGCAAACACACACCAAGCTGGTTTATCTTTTTCTTTCAGTCACATTTATTGGCAATTGTGGCAGTCGGTACCGTTTGGGAGTGTTGTTCCATAAGCAGTGGCAGTACAAGAGGGGGTGGTTATTTCGGGAGGGGAGTATTAGCACCAAGAGGGAGCCGGTGAGCTTTTGAAACCTTGCAGAGATGGAGAGTGGGGAGCTACTGCTGGACACGCCTGATGGATTGGATCTGGGAGGTCTGGGCGTGTGAACCCCACTCTCTCCAGTGCTTGTAGTCTCCACCGTGGTGGTCAAACTCCAGGACGTACTGGTAGCCACGGTACCCAGGATACTGGTAGCACACCCAGCTGGAAGAAAAGGACAAGAGGTAAGCATGGGGAAGATGGGGGGGTGTGTCCCTCCCCTGTTGTGGTAGCACAGCGATGGCAGCGGACTGTCCCTGCGGCTCCTGGTCCTTTGCACGTCACTTACGCGCCGCACTGGATCTTCATGGAGCCCACTTCATTGTTGGCCCAGCCCATGGCCTGCAGCGAGGGGTAGTCGTCACTGATCTCCCACTGGCGGCCGATGAAGTTGTCTTTCTCGAAAACGGTGATCTTGGATTCCTTGTGATTCTGGGAGGGGAGAGCAGGGGGTGAGGGGAAGGCGGTGCTCCCTCCCTGGACTGGATGGGAATGGCAAGGCAGCGCCCCTCCCTCCCTATGGCGCTGCTCAGAGGGTTTCCTGGAGAAGGGAGGGTGTTCAGAATCTTGGGTGGGTTTTTATTTTTGGGGGGTGTTGGCAGGTGTCCGGGACAGCCATGCCACGACTGCTGTCTCAGGCTGGCTGCCCCCCTAGCTCTGGTCATGTACAGCTGGCCCAGAAGTTCCCTTAACAGCATTAAAAAACAAGACAGAAAGAACAAATCCTGCTGGGTGCTAGTGGGGAAGAGCTTAGCCTGCCCCTGGCATAGCTGTGTTTGCCTGTCCTAATCTCAGTGCTGCAGCCTGGGACATTTTAACAGGAGCAGGAGCTCGGCGGGAGCCGGGACACTCACAGCGGAGCAGACGGGGCGGAAGGACATCAGGCGCTCGATGTGGTAGGCGTTGCTGCCGCTCCAGGCATCCCAGCGCGGGTACTCTCCCCTCTCCAGGATGAACTGCTGCCCGCAGAAGCCGGTGTGCTCATAACCGACCCAGCTGCAAAAACAGAGAGAGGGCTGCCAGGGCTTCCTGCGGCAGCTCGGGGCCTCCTGCTCAGAGCTGGCACCGGGGCAGGATGTAAGTGCCAAGAGGAGGTTGGGGTCTGGCCTCTGCCCACAGGTTGGGAGGAGAGGAAGCAGTGCTGGATGTGGGCAGAGAACCCAGGGAGTGTGTAACCACATCTGGTGCTGGGGAGGCACCCGCACGGCTCCACTACCATCTCCGGCTGCAGTGGGAGATGGGGTCCCCTTTCCAGGGGCCCATCCTGCACAGGTGGCTCTTTCCCCTGACTGCTCTGTCGTTATTTATGCAGATCAGCATCGCTTCAGGATGCCCCGGCTGCCCTTCTCTCCCAAAGGCCCCATTTCTTACTTGTTTTACAACTACACCCTGTCACAGCTGGAAAGACCTGAATTCCTGATGCCCAAAGCAGGCAGAGCTCGTCTGGCTCTGGGCAAGGCAGGGAGTCGTGGCCTTTACCCTTTCTGAGTTCCCCTCTTTGCTGAAAACAAACAAAGAGTTGTGAGTGGGACGCCTCCACTCTGCAGGACACATTTTGCAAGCCCTGCTTGCTGCCTACACACCTGTCTGTCTCCAGGGTGGGGACATCTGGGAACATCCCCCTAAGGAGACTGGGGACAGGCCAGCTGAAGTGGAATGGGAAGGCAGAGCCAGGGCTGCGGCTGTGGGATCCCCTGCTGATGCTGTACACAGGTGCCGAGGGGCACGCTGAGCTGGGAGGGTTGAGGGCTTCATTCCACTGACCCAAACTGAGCCCCAAACCCATGTCCTGCAGTCAGCCCACCCTGTGCAAGGTGAACAGCCTGATTAGGAACACGTCAACTGGAGCAGCGAGCTGATTACGGTGTGAGCACGCACGCTGCTGTAATCCCATTAGCATTACACATCCTAAATATAGCAGCACAAATCTATCTCGTCTGCTTCCCAGCCCCAGCAGGATGCTCACCCTAGGGACCAATCCTGACACGTGGCCTCTTGGAGCTGCCTGTGCCAGGGAAGCTTCCTATGTGCAAGGAGAAGCCAGGCTCCTCTCTCTACCACCCTCAGGATTGGGGAGGCTGTGGGAAGGTTCTGCCCTGGGCCTGAGGAGCTGCAGGGGCAGAGCAGAGCTGGACTCTGGGGCAAGAGAGGTGGTTCTCTAGGGCTGGTGTTTTGTGGGGTTACACAAGCAGGACGAGGACCAGGCCAAGCTCAAGAGCCACTCACTGATCCACACTTTATCCTTGGGCAGCAACCCTGCTCCAAACCTGGCTGGTCCAACACAGTGGGAGGCAGTTTTGAATGATGCCAAAGGCATCACCGCTGTCCTGTGGCCCTCTCTCTGTGTCAGCACTGCCCAGGGCTGGCTACTCTACCCTGGCATGTTCTACCCTCCCCATGCCTGGCTTCCCCTGGCTGTAGTGCTTGGCTCCAGCCAAGCAGAGTGAGGACAGACAGTCCCGCTCCATGCTTGGGCACCCCTTGCCCAGCCAGCCTGTCTGGGAAAGCATCCCCGCCGCTGGCAGCTGGGTACTCACGCGCCACATTCCACCTTCAGGGAGCGGATGTTGTCGAAGCCACATTCCATGATGTTTGGGCAGGCCGAAGTGAACTCCATCCTCTTGCCCTGGAAGTTTTCTTGGTCGTACACGGTGATCTGGAACGGAGAGCAAGCTGCCGAGTTGGAAGCTGCCCAGCAGTGGCCCCAGGCGATTCAGCGCCTCTTGGAGATGGAGGGTCCCACTCCGTCAGGAAAAGAGCCAGCTGGCACCCCTCTGGGCTGGGGCACAGCCCCGCACACGCCTCCACGTCCCTGCACTGCTGGCCCCACGACGCCCTGCCTTGGTGTCGGGGGAGCCGCAGGCTGGCCCCCGCTCCGCTCTCCTGCTCACCCCTGCGGAGATCAGTTCCCGGGGCAGTGGTGCCGTCCGGAGAGAGGAGCGGAGCCGTTCTGGGACGGGCGGGTGGCAGGGCTGTGGCTGGCGGTTCTCCCGGCCTCTGCTCCGAACGCTCTAGGGCAAAGAGGATTAACGGGGGAAAGGGCGAGGGGTACCTCCCCGGGGGCCTGTGGCTCACACTCTTCTCTCCTGCGACAGCTCCAAGCTTCGACGGGGTGTGTGTTGCTTGCACACATGCTTCTCCTTTCCCTCTCGGCTCCCTCCTCGACCCATAGCCCTGGAACTATTGCCAGATCCCTTGGGGCTGCTCCCCACCTTGCTCCACAGTGCCCACTGCCCCTGCCCGCCCTGTCTGCATGGGCAGGAGAGAGCAAACAACCTGTGGCTTTCAGGGACTATGACTGCCTGGCATGGGATGGCTGGTAAGAACATGGCACAGCTGGGCCAAGATGCTGTAAAGAGCATTATGAAAAACACTCAGGAGGTATTTGAGCAGGTGGGAGGCACATTCTCCTATGTAGAGGACAGGGGTGCCTGTTTCCCGTGCTCGTCACTGCCCGCTGTGCAGCTTTCCTGGCCCCAGAGGACATCCTTCTCTCTGTCCCCCACCCACACAGAGGGAAAGGCAAGATGGATGGGGTGCGAGGACATACCTTCCACGGGCCCATGGGGACTGGCAGAGGATTTGTCTGAGCCATCTTTGCTGCTGGATCGGTGTCTGGAGAAGGAAGGAAAAGTCATTTTTACTGCAGCATGTCTCTGCACAGCCCTGCTGCCTGCTCACAAGGCTGGGGGACAGCTCTGTGCTCGCCACCCACCGTGCCTGCTCAGGACAGCTGCCCTACTGCTAGGGACAAGCCACACCAGTCACAGCGAGACCCTCTTGCCAGCCACAGGATGGGATAGGGGGCACAGCAGGAGGCTGTGGAACACATCCAAAGCAGGGTGCTCCCTTCTCACCGCCACAGTGCCCCTTCCCTCCTCCTAGCCGTGGCACAGAGCCTGCGTGCCCACCAGGGCACGGTGCTCAATTCCCCTTTCTCCTTCCCTGGTGCCAGACCATCGCTAGGAATAACACCCCTGGGCCAGATCAGGGAGCTGCAGCGGGGGCCAAAGGCTGCCCCGTGCCTGGTGGTGTCCAACAGACTCCCCTGCTCCCCTCTCCCTGCCTGTCACCCCGGCCATGCCTCCCTGAGGAGGCACGGTGGACTCCCATGGACAGCGCTGGCTACATGGTGGGACATGCCAGCCGGTGTGCCATGCCGGTGGGTGCCAGGAGTGGGGTGCCCTGCCATAGAGGGGCTCTCAGCTCCCGCAGCTGCCAGCGGGAGCCAGTGTGAGCCTGTCTTGTGCCATGGGAAACGGCGATGGTCCCTCTGGGTGTCTTTTGCCACCAGGCAGGAGAAAGGGTGTCTGCCTGGCTGGCTGGCAGCAGAGGGGTGAGCAGGGGCGAGGTGGGAGAGGTGCGCATCGGTCCCAGGACTCACCTAGCTCAGGCGGTTACTGCTGCTTCGCCCATGTAATGTTTGCCTACTTCAGCGGCTCAGCTTTTATAGGGTGCTGCTGGCCGGGAACCGGTGCCAGCGTTTGCAGAGCCGTCAGCACAATGCTTGCTCTGGCATTGTCCTGCTGATCCCCAGAGATTTCAGCTGCTCATCCCCATGGTCTGAGCCACATTCTTAGGAAAAAAGAAAAAAATTTGATAATAAAAAAAAAAAAATAATCGGGGCGGCTGTTTGCACAGATAATCTTGGTCACAAATGACTCAACGATTTGACCGCGCTGGCATTTTCCAGGGCCAATGCACCGCGCTGTCACGGGGCGAGCCTGGGGGCTGGCCTGGCCCTGGCGCCAGTTGGCACCGTGGGGACAGCGGGGACACCTCCCCGAGAGACCCCGCGGGTCGTGGGCTCGGCTGGGCGTCCACCAGGTGCTGTCACCTTGCTCCTCCTGCCCAAGTGGGTCGCTGTCACCGTGTGGNCCGGGGGACCCTGCGGGGACGCGCGGCGGGGTGGCACCCGACCAGACGGGCCTCTGGGGGCTCAGCGGGGTCCTGGGGGACCCTGCCTGCGGGCAAGGCGCTGCCATGTCGGGGTTGGGGGCGGGGGGGAAAGCTGGGGCTCGTACAGCCCNCACAATGCTTGCTCTGGCATTGTCCTGCTGATCCCCAGAGATTTCAGCTGCTCATCCCCATGGTCTGAGCCACATTCTTAGGAAAAAAGAAAAAAATTTGATAATAAAAAAAAAAAAAAATAATCGGGGCGGCTGTTTGCACAGATAATCTTGGTCACAAATGACTCAACGATTTGACCGCGCTGGCATTTTCCAGGGCCAATGCACCGCGCTGTCACGGGGCGAGCCTGGGGGCTGGCCTGGCCCTGGCGCCAGTTGGCACCGTGGGGACAGCGGGGACACCTCCCCGAGAGACCCCGCGGGTCGTGGGCTCGGCTGGGCATCCACCAGGTGCTGTCACCTTGCTCCTCCTGCCCAAGTGGGTCCCTGTCACCGTGTGGGTGTGAACACCAAGGCGGGCGAGGGGGCTGGAGGTGAGAGCTGCTGTGGGCCTGGCAGCCATGCCCCCACAGCCACACCGAGCCCCGACATTCCACACAGTGCTGCCATCGCCACGTCTCCCTACTGGGCGGGGGGACCCACCACGGGCTGGGGAGGCCTCAGCCCTGCAGTGATCGGAGCCCCCGGCCCCACAGCCCCTTCCCGAGGGGGGCTCCCGTGGGGTGGGCGCCATGGCGGGCACGGCCCGGGCCGTCGGGNGGCTGTGGGATGGGGACAGGGATGGGATCAGTGATGCCAGGGGGGAATCATTGTGGCACGGAGCTGTGGGGCTGCACCCCCAAGGCCTGACAATGGCTCCTCAGGCAGTCTGGGTGATCGTGCCACCACGGGAGGTCGGGGAATGTGAAGAGTACGACCGAATGCCCTCTGCGGCCCTGCCAGAACGGGGGGGGGGCTGGTGCGGTGCCTCCCTGGCATCCTCCGTGCGCACCTGCCATGGGCACCCCGGCTGAGGGGCGAGGTCAGGTCGGAGTTCACTCTCCAGCTCGCTCCAGCCTCACAGACATGACCCGGCCATGGCTCCGGCCACCCCGCGAGCAGAGGCTTTGTCAGGAGCCCGGTGCCACTAGAGGGAGAGCTCAGCCCGAGCAGGCTGGGACACCGCCGGCTTTGATAATTGTGCGGTGGGTGTGCGGTGGGTGTGCGGCACTGCTCACCCCCCTGCAGCCCACACAGGCACCGGGCTCCCCTTGCAGCGGGAAAAGATTGGGTCTTACTGAAATCACCACAGGGCAAAGCCTGGAGCTGGCAGCCTCCCCAGGCCAGCGACAGGGTTGGAGGAAAGGCCCCCCTTGAACACCCCACCCGGGGCACAGCCAGGGATGCATCACCCTCGACAGAGAATAGGGCCTCAGGTACAGCTCAGGCTGCTGCAAGCCCCCCAGCCCCTCTCCCTGCTTACACCACTGGTGGGGCAGGTGTCCTTACCCCCACCCCGTGAGGACCTGGGGGCACGTTGGCGAGCCACTGCTGCGACGATGCTGGCAGGTCCACAGGTTGTCTGGAACAACTGGTTTTTCTAGATCCAAGAGACTATAAAAACTCAGTGACCTATTTAAGGAACCCCGCGGTGCTGCAAAACAGATGCTTCCCCTCCCAGCCCAGCTCCAGGCACTTGCCCTGGCCAGCCATCTGCGTCTGCCAGAAGCACCTGAAATGCCAGTGGCACCAGAGCTCTGTCCCGCTTCTCTGTAGAAAACTTTGGGCAACACAGAGACTTCCTTTAGATGTGGGTGCCTGGGGAACCCCCTGCCGGGGAGAGCTGCTCAGGAGTGCCCAACCTGTGTCTGGCAAGGCCAGACCAGATCATGTGGCCATGAGCAGCTGGCTGTCTCACTGGGAAGCACAGCTTGTTTATCCCTGAGGAAGTGGCAGGGGAGTGGCCCCATTGGGTGGCTGGTGGCAGGGCTTGGTGACACCAGGGACCCTGCACTGTCCCCCAGCTTGGTGGTTCCAACCGGCATCAGCCTGCTGCTGCCTGCCCAGCACAGTAAGGAAGCAGGAGCTGCTGCAGACTGTAACTGGCTGTTCACTTGCCTGTGCTGGGGAACAGGACAGGGGCACAGTCACACAGTGTGGCCCCTTGCAACAGCAGCCAGAAAACCCTCCTGGCAGCTGAGATGGGGCTCTGCTGCCCTTCCAGCTCACCCATCCCCATCCCTGCTCTTCAGACGGCTGCGGCTCCCTGTGCTTGGTGCCACGTGTCTGGGACAAAGGACAGTGTGACAAAAGCAGGCGGCTGCTCTCGCTGCTGCCATCCTCTGCTGCTGAAGGGGCTGCATCTCCTCCATCACTGCATCCCTCGGGCCAAGGCCCAGCACAGGACTCCTTGCTTGGCTGCCAGCTCTCTTCTATCATGCCCCACAGTTGTCCTACTCTGCTGCTGCAGTGGGACCATGTCCTGAGCACATGTCATGCCCTGGAAATCACAGCCAGATGTGCTTCTGCAAGGGAGCAGGAACTTGTGACACCCAGGCAGGTGTGTACCAAAAGAGTCTCGTAGGTCCCTGGTAGCAGAGACAGGACCACGTGGCTCAGCCTGTGGTGGCTGGTAGCAGGGGTTTGAAGTGAGTCCTCTGGGGTACCTTGGGGCAGGACAGGAGCCATGGGAAGTGGCAGGGATGGTGCTGGAGGCAGACCCTTGTCCCTGTCATCCCTCTGTCCATCCTGCGCTTCGCCACAGATGTGGAGCACTCTCTGAAAAATGGTTTTGGAAAGAGCTCATGGATGCCTCCCTCTGGGGTCCCTGCTGCCCAAGCCACTGTGAAGTGCTGGGCCTGGTTGCTCCCACACCTGATGGCAAGCGAGGTTGTCCCAGCACAGAGATGCTGTGGTTGGTCCTGAAACCATCTGTCCCAGGATTTTCACTGTATATGACCAACCCTGGTGTGACGTCCCAAAGCTGGACGCCAGTGAAAGGGGAGTAACAGACTGTGTGGATCTCTCCGCTGGGCGTGCTGGGAGATGCTCATTGTTAACCACAGGCTGTCTCCTCACAGCTGAGCACTCCCCACAGCCAGTCCCTGCAGGCTGACAGCCCTCCTTGGGAACAGGTGCTGCAGGAAAAGCACCAGCTGCAAAACGGCTCCGCAGGCAGCTCTGCCATGTCCGGCTTTGTATTCCCCAGGCTCGGGCCAGTGGGCACCATCCACCCTGCTCCACCCTTCCCTGTGCTGGATCCGGTGCTGCTCCTACTGGGATCCTTCCGAAAAGGGGAACCCCAGCAGCGCGTGTGTGCAGTGGGGCGATGCACGGAGCTGTTCGTGCGCCAGTGTGAGCACACGACCTGTGAGTGTTTCCCAGCGTGTGCTGCACAGCGAGGACCGTGCCGGGTGTGCGGGTCGGCCGGAGTGTCACCGTGTCACACCGGGGTGTGCACACACCGTGTGTGCGTGTGCCTCGGTACACACCGGCTGTGCGTGCGCGGGGGGATGCAGGGTCACCCCCGTTCAGGGGCTGCGCCGGTGCCGGGTGCGCACCGGGCTGCAGACACCGGTCCGCACGGTGGTTATACGGCGGGATGCGAGACACAGCGGGGCTGAGCGCCCGCAGGTTCCCGGGTGGGCGGNCGGCGGGCCGAGCCGAGCCGAGCCCAGCCCGTGCCGGTGCCGGTGCCTCCGCGGCGTTGCAGAACCCCTGTGTGTGGGTGGGTGTGTGCGGGCCCCCCGGTGCCACCCCCCCGGCTGCGGGGTGCGGGTGTGCGCATGGCCCGCTCTTGTCGTGCAGCCCCCGGTGTCATGCGTGTGTGTGCCCGCATGTGTGTGTCACCTTGTGCGTGCCCCCGCTGCGCTGCGGGGTGTGTGTTTCGTGTGTGCCCACCCTAAACCTCCCCCCGCGTTGTTTCGAGGCACCTGCGTGTGTCCCACCACTGTTGTGGGTTGCCGGGGGTGTGTGCACCAGGCGGGGGGTGCTGGGGGGGGGGGGCCTGTGCTCCTCAGAGTGGGCAGAGTACAACCAGCCTGTCCCTGCAGGATGCTCCATGTCTGTTACCTCATTTTGGGTACCCTGGCACCCACCACAGGGCTCCCTGGGGCCCAGCTCTGCTTCCAGGCAGAACCCGCTGGCCAGGGCCTTTCCCACACCACCGGGGAATTGCATCCATTAGCCCGGCTCACACTTAACCACATCGCTGCTGGGGCCAATGGCACTGGCACCTGGGCACTTTTCTGGGGTGACGGGGTGGGGCAGCACCTCAGCAAGCTGCTGTGTTGGGGGCAGTGAGGGCTCACAGGGCTGTGGCCACCACGGCGCCTGTAAATTGTCCCAGAGAGGAATATATGGAGCATTGGGCGAGGGCTAGGATGCACATCCCAAAATTGTGTGGTTTCCAGCCGGCCTGTGAGATGCAAATTGTCTGGTCAACTAGTGCCAAAGCTAAACTTAGGTCAATTACAGGAAAGTGTGGGCGCAGCGCAGTGTATTCCCGCACCCCATGGCTGGCCCTGGCACCCTGACACTGGGGGACCCCCACCCACCACGCTATCCCAGCTGGGAGCCGAGCACTCCCACAGCACCTGCCCCAGCCCTGGACTTTGCCCGCTGACAAGCTGTGGCTCAGCCCTTCACCTTTGGCGTGGGCTGGGCTGTGCAGGGTGTCAGGCTGCGAATTTGGGGCCAGAAATGGGTGGTGGAGGAAACTTGTGCCCCGTGGTGAGGGGCCTGTGACGCACCTGTCCCCAGCTACTCGTTGAACTCTCTCCCACCCGGCAGCCCAGCCAGGATCCCGCCCCCATCACCTTTGCCCTGTGAGGCCTCTCTGGATGTGTCATTGCCTGGCTTTGGGGTGAGGCAGATGCCTGCACCCCACGCACACACCCTGTGCTTCCTCCTGGCCCGTGGTGATGCCTCACAACCAGGCTGGGACCCCTTTGCTGTTGGACACGGGGTTTCTGTGGCAGGAGGGCCCAAAATCCCTCCTTAGAGACAGTCTGGTGGCACGTCCCCGCTGTGACTCAGGTAGATCCGGTATTGTTTTCCTCCCGACATATGCCACTGTTGTCCATGAGAGCAAGCACTGCAGAGGGATTTGGAAACTCCCTAAATTTCCTTGTTCTGTGGAAAACTTGTGTCCAGCAAGGAGATGTCATGCAGATCAGCCCCTTTTGCTCTGTGTGGGAGCTGGCCTGGCTGCTTGGCATCACTGCCAGCAGCTCCTGCTCCCTCGCTCTGCATTGTTCCTGCCCGGCCGGGCACAGATGGGACGTGGGGTACCCCAGCATGGTGTGCCCAGGAAGTTGATGGCCACCAGCTCCCGTGCTAAAGTGGTGAGTGAGCAGGGCCCTACAGCCAACATTGTGTTGGGAAGCAGAGCAGGGAGGGCAGACGACCGTGAAACTTGCAGTGCAGGTCCCTGCGCAGGAGCGCGTCAGACGAGATTGCGTCTCAGGGAGGGAAGGAGTGGCCCAGAGTTTCAGTGAACGCCTTCCTCCCTGCCTGGAACTCCTTGGCACCCTGGCGGGGATGTGGGGGCTCGTGGCCGTGGTGGGAGGACGAGGGGGAAGGTGCATCCCCTCAGCACCCGCTTGAGCCGCTCAGGGAGGACTGTTGGGTTGGGGAACCTCAAGCTGGGTCTCCCTTTCTGCCTCCTGAACTTTCCAAGGTGATATCCATAAGCCCTTGCCAGCCCAGATATCACAGTGGCATCCTCGCGTGTGATCCTAGAGCACAGCCAGGCGCCTCTCCCTCCCCGGTTGTGGCTCATACATGCTGCTGCCCCAAACATGCCTGGCCATGGGGAGTCCCGGAGTGAGCCCGGGCTGAGTCAGGGAAGGTGCGTTGGGTCTGAATCAGGAGCAAGGAGACGCTCAGCAGCCACCTCCTGCTTGCGACATCAGGCTGCACCCATCCTGCATCCTTGTGGCGGGAAGCTCCTCGGGGAAAAGGGAGCAAACCACAATGGTATTCCTCATGGGCTAGAGATGCTGAAGTTCCTGTGTCCCCTGCACTGCTCCTGCCCATTGTAGCCCTGTGTGGGGCACACGTGGCTGCACCAGTGGCTGCCGGTGCTGCCTGATTAGCGATGCAGCTGGGAACGCTGTTCCCCCTTTTTGTTGAGCGTACAAAGGCTGGGAGGCAGTGTGTGTGCCGGGAGAGAAACCACCGAGGACAAAGAGCGTGCTGGCCGCCCGTCTCCAGGCGCCTCAGCTCTGAGCAGCACTTGCTTGGTGAGTGACTCTGCTCCCAGGGGATCCCCAGGAAGGGTCCCAGCAACCCCCTCCCTGCCATGGGGTAGCATTGGGTGCTCACAGGGGTACAGGGTACAGACCTTTCTGCGGCTTCAGGGATGCCCAGGCAGCTCTGGTACCAGCGGCATGTGTCGTGGTGGGGGGACAGGGACAGGCGCAGGTGGTTCCCCCCCTGCCGTTGTCTGCCCTGAGGCCCTGGCAAGAGCCATGGAGGAACTGGTGGGGAGCGGCCCCTGTGACAGCACAGCCCTTTGCAGCAGCACCTGCTGTGGGTCGTGGGAAGGAGCTGTGCTGTCCCCTGACTCAGGCGAGCAGCCGCTGGTTCTGGGAGAGGAGAAAAGAGGAGAAAAGAACTGGGTTGTTTTCATGAAGTTTGGGGTCCTGCCCTGCACAAGTCCTGCTGTGTGTCTGGGTAAAGCCCCAAACACTGCAGGGAGGGCAGAGCAGTCAGAGCTCTGGGGCTGGGTGGTGTGGGCAGAGCTGTGGCAGCTGCTCTGGATGTGGCCGGGAGCCTCAGTTACACACCTAACCTTGTCCCTCCGGCTGCTTCACCTCACCACCTTGGTGATATCACATGCCTGGAGCCAGGACTGTGCTGTGGCTTGCAGAGCTCTGTCCTCACCTGCCCTGTGGCCAGACTTCTCCTGGGCACACGTGCTCCTGCCCTGGCCGTGAGGAACAATGGGGTTCAGGCAGTTTCCTGCCATCCCCCTGTGGCTTTGCCAAGGGAAAATTGTATTCCCAGTGTCCCACTGGGTACATTCAAGGGTAATGGGCACCATGTGCCCTTTCAGGGAGATGGTCCAGGCAGTGATAATGATGCAGTACTGTTGCTGTGCTGGAACCAAGGTGCAGCTTTTCACAGCACATTCATGTACCCCAGGATGCCTGCAGACCCTGCACTGCCACCACGGGCAGTGCTCCCCATCCCTATGGCTGCTCAAGGCTTGTCCTCACACCCATCATAGAGCTCTAAAGCAGATGCCTCAAATGTGGAGAGTTTTCCTGTTGTCCTTTGTGCTGAGGTTAAGTTCCTGTGCAGCTTCCTGCCCTGTTATATATAGCTGTCAGTTTGTCCTGCGGGCGCTGCCAGTTGCTTGCTCCACTTTGGAATTGTTTATCTACAGCCCAAGCGCTCGATGGAGGTCAGGGGTGGGGGGGTGCTACCAGTTACCCCAGGGGCAGACATCACCCCATGTGAGGTGAGGCTGTGGGTGCTCCCAGGCACTGGGTGCACTTGGGGTTTTCCAGGAAGGAGCTGGTTTTTCTGCCCAGCCATGGTTTTCCCACTGGATAGGTGCTCCCCCCCCTGCTCTGCATGGGATGCCCGAATGAAAGAGCGACTGTTCCTGGAGGTCGCCGTCAGCGTCACGAGCTTCTACGCCGTCCTGGCTAAAATTAGACACTTATCAGTGTTGGGAGGGATGTGATTTTACAGGTTCCTGTTTATTAGAGCAACCTTTGCTCCAGGCCATGTTTCCGGCTCCCTTCCCGGTCGGGACATTGCCCGTGGCTGTCCCTTGCGGTTTGTGGTGGCCCAGGGCAGGACAAGCAGCAGAGAGGCCTCTGTCTCCTCAACAAGGGGCTTTTGAACGGCAGGCGGGATGCTGGTGGTGCTGTGGCTGGCTGGGATTGGCAGTTTTACCCTGGGGAGTGTCTGTGCTGGCAGGAACCACTGCAAAAGCAACCGGGATGTGTTCCTCCCTGTGCTGCTCTGAAATGACTCCTGAGCTGCAGGAGATGCCGGTGGTCTTGCCTGCAGTCAGCCCTGGTGCTGGCAGGGGGATGCACAGGGGTGCCAGGCTTTTGGGCTTCGTCTGGGGCCTTCCTGGAGGTGCAGGGTGGCCCTTGTTGTGTCCCTGGGACTCGATGCCCAGGTGGGGTGAGGACATGATGACTGCAGCAGTCTCAGCCCTGCGGTGCTGCTGTCACCAGAGAGGGTGTAGATGCTGGGACCTGGCCCATGGGCTGGGGGTGGCAGCTGGGGTGACCAGTGGGGTGGAGTGAGGGATGGGTGTTTGCCATGATGCTGTCTGATGGAACCCCTGCCTGTCTGTCCTTTTGTGCAGGCGGCTGGGCCGTGACCAGCACCCCGACTCAACACCCTTCCTTGGGGGCAAGAGTGCCCTGAGCCCACCTCCACCATGTTCAACCTGATGAAGAAGGACAAAGAGAAGGATGGGGCCCGGAAGGAGAAGAAGAAGGAGAAGAAGGAGCGAATGTCAGCAGCTGAACTCAAGAGCCTGGAGGAGATGAGCATGCGCCGGGGCTTCTTCAACCTCAACCGTGCCTCCAAGCGGGACTCCAAGACCCGCCTGGAGATCTCCAACCCCATCCCCATCAAGGTGGCCAGTGGCTCTGAATTGCATCTCACAGACATCGACTCTGACAGCAACCGGGGCAGTGTCATCTTGGACTCAGGCCACCTGAGCACGGCCAGCTCCAGTGATGACCTCAAGGTGGACGATGGCAACTTCAAGGGCTCAGTGCTGCAGCGGGCAGCCAAGTTCGGCTCCTTGGCCAAGCAGAACTCACAGGTGATTGTCAAACGCTTCTCCTTCTCCCAGAAAAGCCGGGATGAGAGCACCTCAGAAACCTCCACACCCTCTGAGCACTCAGCAGCCCCCTCCCCGCAGGTAGAGGTGCGCGCACTGGAGACCCCACTTGAGAAGCAAGGGGCTCCCCCAGGACAGCCCTGCACCCCTCCTGCCGCCTCCCTGCGTGCCAGGGTGCCGGAGCTCATCAGCAAGAGGTTCCCTGCTGAGCTGCGGCTGCCCGTTTTGGTGCCCCCCCAGCCCCCCCCGCCACGGCAGCTGGAGCTGCAGAGACGCAACACTGGTGATTTTGGCTTCTCCCTGCGCCGCACCACGATGCTGGACCGGGGGCCCGATGGACAGGTGTACCGGCGCATCGTGCACTTTGCCGAGCCCGGAGCCGGCACCAAAGACTTGGCGTTGGGATTGGTGCCGGGTGACCGGCTGGTGGAGATCAACGGGCGAAACGTGGAGAACAAATCCCGGGATGAGATCGTGGAGATGATCCGGCAGTCGGGGGAGACGGTGCAGCTGAAGGTGCAGCCCATCCTGGAGCTGAGTGAGCTGAGCCGGTGCTGGCTGCGGGGCGGCCAGGGGACACGCCGTGCTGCATGGGATGTGAGTAACGCTGCCCTTGCTGAGGGCGCTGCTGGGTTCTGACAGTGGCAGCGTCCTTGTGGGGGTGTTTGGGTTGGCAGGGGCTGTGGGAACCAGGAGCAATGCACAGAGTGGGAGGCTGTGGCTGCGGTGCAGGGCCAATGTATCATGTCTTGCAAATCATCACTGGTGGGTTTTGCCCCTCAAAATGCTCAGTATACTGTTGGATTTGGCCTTCTTCCTGCCAAAGGGGCTGCAGGAAAGCCCTGCTTCTTCATTGCCTGGAGGAAATCTGTCCCCATCTCTTTGCTGAGGGAGCACAGTCCAGTAGGGAAGGGAGCTTTGCTCCTCACTGCCAGTAAATTCCAAACACTGCTTTGCAGGACACTGCCTGCTCCACTACCCACATTGGCCTCCCCCAGCTGAGATCCTCCCCAGGGACTGGGGCAAACACGCAGCGTGCCAGGGGCGGGGAGCTGCTGCCGGCGTGTGCAGCCCTGCGTGTGTGGCTGCTGCCTGTACTGCTGTATAAATAGAAACTTAATGGCTGGGTGACCCACATCCCTCGCTCCTGCTGCCCAGCACTGCTGACCCTGCCGCGGGCTAGTCAGTGTCCTGGCCAGCCATCACCCTGGCACAGCCTCTCAAACACCCACAGTCTGCAGGACTAGACCCCCTCTGTGGTGTCAGGGGGTGCAGCAGCATGGTGTTGTTTAGTGTGTGACTGGGCTTGTTTAGTGTATTTTTAAGCTTTCTTAGGGAAGAAGGTGCCTTTCCTGCAGGGCAGGTTACCTGCACTGGGGAGAGCCGCGCAGAGCATCGCGGTCTCAGGATGGTGGCCAGGATGGAGTGAGGGTGGCCAAGGGGTTCCACGTGCTCCTTGAGCAGATGCCGGCACTGCGGGGTGGGGTCTGTGCCAAGCTGGAGTGATGGCTTTCCGACAGCTCCTCCCCAGAGCCTGGCAGGCGTCACTGGGCAATGCTGGCAGTGCTGTCTGGATAACCCCTGGCCAGATAACCCCACGGGGCATGACTGTGCCCATGCTGCAGCACGTTGGTGTGTGTTGGATACTGGCACGCGAGGCCAGCCAAGTGCTTGTGCCTGCCAGGAGTGCGGTGTTGGGCTGGGAAGGGGAAGACGAGATGCCAGTGCCCTTGGGGCTGTGCAGGAGAGGTGCAGTGTACAGCCTTGTGCTGGGACATGTTGAGGTTTGACGGCATCAGCTGGTGGGAGCTGGCTGGAGGGCAGGCAGTGACTGTTGTGGGGCATTGTTGGTTGCCATCATAGCATAGGCACATCTTGGTGCAGGATGCTGTTCTGCTGTGTGATGCACCAGAGGGATGCATTGCACCTTTGCTGGTGCTGGGGAGTCCAGGCAGTGGTGCTGGGTATGGCTGAGGGTCCCTCATGCAAGGTGCTGGCTCACAGGGAGGCCCAGCTCTCCCCCAGGCCCCACTAAGCTCCCTGGAATGTTTCTGGTCCTAATTTAAATAAAAATGATCCTTTTTGAAGCAGGAAATTATAGACATATTTTGGGTTGTTGCTGTGGAAGCCCCTCCCTGGCTGGAGTGGGACAGTGCCGAACTCTGTGTAACATGGGGGGTTTAACCCCCTCACCAGGCCTGTGCTGAGTCACCCTTGTCCCCACAGACCCAGATGGGCAGGGGGAGCACCCGCCGTGTCTGGGGGGGTTGTCAGAGCTGTGGGGTCTGCAGGGGCCAGCTGGTGGCATGATGTGGCTGGGCATTGGGGACTGGGTGAAACTCCCTCCATGTCCCAGCCTTGCTCCTGGTGCAGGGCAGCCTGGCTGACTCGGCTCCACGCTTGTATTTATTTATTTACCAGTGAAATTCCTCAGGCAGAGCCCAGGCGTGGCCCGGCAGAAATATTCCAGAAGCACCTCTGACCACTCCAGTGCTTCAGCGAGACCACAGGCATCCGACAGCTATGCTGGTGGACCCTGTGTGCCGTGCGTGCCCACTGTCCACAGGCACCTGGGTCCTTGGGGGTCGCTGTTCCTGGAGTGCAAGGCCACTGTGCCGTGGCGTGTTTGGGTGCCCTGTGTCCCACTGGGGTGAGGATGTGGGACTCTGATCCTGCTGGAGGCACTTCCTCCATTTTTCCATGCTTGGGAAATTCTTGGTTTGACTCTTTTTCTGCCCTCACTGTGGGGTCAGTGCAGCTGGGGTGCCCCAGTGTGGGGGAGTCCAAAGGAGTCCTGGGGAGGTTTGTATCCGGAAGGCTCAACTTTGGGCTGGTGCATCTCTGCCAAACTTCCCAGTGGAGGAGTGAGAGGAAACTGCTGGCTCAGGCAGAAATGCCACCATCTGGGCATCCCGGTGGAGGTGGCCTCTGGGAGCTGGGCTCCTCCCTGGTCGTTTGCTCCATGTCCACACTACCTGGGGACACTGCTGTCACCATGGGCATCCTCTACCCTGTTGTGCCAGCCCTGACAAGGGCATTTGCCACGGCCTGTACCCAGTGCAGTGGGAGGTGCCAGCCCTGGGGCAGTGCTGCAAAACCTAGTGTAAACATGGGCTGGAAGGGTCATGGCCTGGTGCTGGCATCCTCAACATGGGGATTTCCAGCCTGCCATTAGCTCAGTCCTCCCGGTCAGGCCAGGATGTCCTGCTCCTCCCTGGCAGGGGTTTTTGGTTCAGGGCACATCTGTGTCCATTCAGTTGGACAGGGCTCTGCTTGGGTACCAGCTGGGGTCCCCACCGTGCGTGCCCATGCCTGAGTGGTCACCACTGCTCCTCCATGCTGCCGGAGTGCCTGGCTCCCTGCCGCTGGCCTCCTCCCGACAGCCCCCGCACAGGGGGGCCCCCGGCCCCTTGCCCACCGCCTTGCTCCTGCTGTTTCCAGGGAGACCTTGGACTTCCAAAGGCAGCTTTGCCCTGAAAGCATCTTTACCGTGGGCTGCTGTGCCGTGCTGGGGTGCTCCCTGTCCCCAGGAGCATTTTGGGGGGCTGTTGTGTTCATGGGAAAGCCAAAGGAGGAACAAGTAGTGTCAGGGCTGCACCACCTGGCACGACACACCAGGAACCCCCACTCTGACCCCGGGCACCCTGCCACGGCACCCCGAGGCACGGGAGTGTGCAACCCTGTTCCTTGTGGCACGGAACATTCCCTGGCCCCTCCAGCTCCACAGCTGCACTCAGTATGGGGGTGTCTTTCCCCGCTCCCTCCAGGCAGGCGGGTGGACGGAGGCCGGGCAGTTCCCCCCGCGGCGGAGCCCACATCACTTCCTCTGGCAGTGGTGACGGTGGTGGTGGCGAGGCCCCACTGCCCGCCTGTCCCCCCCAGCTCTCCCTCCGGCTGCTGCGTGCGCCGGTGGGGCCCTCGCATTCCTCGGCTATTTTTAGGGTGGCCCTATCAGCCCAGCTGTCCCTGAGCTGCGGCTGCTGCCCCGCTAGTGCCTCTCCCACCGTGCTGCGCCGCACTCGCCCCGGCGGAAACCCCGCTCCTGGCTCCCTCTGGTAAGGTGGGGACCCCTGGGATGGCCAGCAGAGCTTGGGGGAGCACAAGGGGGGGCACCTCAGGGACAATCTTAGCACTGGGATTGGGACCCATGAGGCTGAACCCACCCCTGGGTGGCTTTGGTGGCTGGGGGTTGTTTGTTGTGGGGACTCCGGCGCTGGTGCTCTCGTGGGATCTTTGGGGCAGTGCCAGGCTGCCTGGAGGTGGGAGTGGAGGGTTTGGGGGCTCTGTCCCCTGGGCAGATTTGTCGCTGGACCCCCGTACTCAGCCTGTGCTCCAGGCACTGGTGTGTCATGCTGTGGCATGGGGAGTGGGGTACAGGGGACCCCTCGGGGACAGGGCAGTGTGTGCCCACACAGGGGGATTGGTTCAATGGCCGAGTTCTCCCCCTCGCCATGCCTGGCCCTGGGTGGGGGACTTCTCCCTGATGGCCCCGGGCGCAACTCCTCTGGGTTGGAGAGTGGGTGCCAGGCAGGGCAGCGAGTCCCACCAGGGCTGACTGGTTGCTGGCATGGGGTCAGGCTCAGAATAAACCCCGGCTGTCAGGGCAAGCAGAGAGCCGGGGCAGAAAATATCCCTTCCCTCACCCTGGCATTTGCTTACCACAGCAGACTGGCCTGCTCAGGGGAGCAGGGGCACAGTCCTGTAGCCTGACTCAAGGGGCTTTTTTTGCACAATGAGTTTTGTTGGGTGTCAGACTGGTCACCTGCCTGTCCCTTGAGCCCCTTCTGTGGGCACTGTTTTTATGCTGAGCAAGGCCAGGTGGGCTCAGACCCCCATTCCTGAGGGTCCCAGGCAGAGAAGGGCACATCCCTGTAGACTGTGCCATGGTTTGGCATTCTGTGTGGTGTCCCCAGCCCATCTCACCTCTTCCTCTCTCCTCAGCCAGGGCTGCGGCTCCATGAGACATCACCATGGCGTTCTCATCCCGGTTTGCATTCTGGGAGCAGAAGGGAAGTCTCTCTCGCATGTTTGCCTGTGTCCCACATTCGGGTCACGCCACTGACCAGTTCCCTCAGTTTGCCCAGTGCTGGCACCCAGCACTCCCAGTTTCATTGTGCTGCCATGTCTGGGGGCCATGCTGAGCAAACGGGGAGCTTGAAGTGGAATCACCGACACAGCCACGCATGCGATCACTAACACCATCACTAACCGCTTTGCGAGTGGCTGGTGCAGCCTCTAACATGGCATGAGCCACCCTGGTGCCACCAGCCACCCAGGAGCTGGGTGATGGCAATCCCACGGGATGTACCACGCACTGCTAGCGCGGTGTCAAGCCGAGTCCTGGCATTGAGTCACTGCTCAGGGCAGGGTTTGGCCACGCACCCTCCCCAAGACCCCTGGTTGCAGCACTCTCAGCAGGGAGCTGGCACGTCCCATGTGCGGCTGCTGCAGAGATTAGCTGGTGACACTTAAAATGTGCTGTGACGCCTGGGGGATGATGTGCAGACAGACAGAACCCGGTGGGAGCAGTGATGGGGCTCTCTACCAACTCACTCACTGGCTGCATGTGACGAGAGGGCCTGGGCCAGGCAGGCAGAGCATGTACCTCTCTCACCTTTGGGGTTTGCCATAACTGGGGCGCATCTCTGCGCTTCTTCCTGCTTTTTTGGCTGATAGCAAGCCTGGAAGGACTCACATCCTTGTCCCTGCAATGGCCTGCAGATTGAGGCTGGCATGAAGCAATGGTCTCAGTGGGTTTTCCAGCAGCGAGGCCTCACGGTGGGCTGAAACATGCTCCTCTTGTTTGTCTGACCCTCAGGTCAAGGACGAGGACAAATCTTTAGCTGTGAAAAGACCCGTGAAGGAGGACGGGCCTGTAAGTGTCACAGGGCATGGGTAGGGTGGTGCTGTGTTGGGAAAGGGACTTGCTCTTGGTGGAACAGGGCTTGGGGACACCCCGCAGGGTCATGGGCTTACTGATGTCCTGAGCACTGAGTTTAACCCCTGCATGGACAGCTGGAGAGTTGATGGGTCCTTGTGTGTGAGGCTAGGAGGTCACCACTGCTCCCTGCCCAGAGGTACAGTGGGAGGCTGTAGGTTGGCTGTGGAAGGGGATTGGGAACTGTGTCCCTCAGTGCCGAGATCTGGCTGGTAGCTCTGCTCCCTGGCAGGGCACAGAGCCCTGGGAACCACCGTGTCCCAAGCAGCGGGTCTGTGGCTGGACCTCCACTCACACCAGTGTCATTGTGGCTGCAGTCAGAGAGCCCGAAGGATGTGGCATCTGCGGCCCCGAAATCTGAGCCCCCAAAACCTGAACCTGCAAAGAGCCCCGAGCCACCCCCTGGGAGAGTGAAGAGCCCAGAGGCGGTGCTGAATGGTGTGGCTGTGAACGGGCTGGAGGGCCCGGCTGCAGAGGCACAGGAGGACGGTGGCCAGGGGCTGTCCCACCGCAAAGTGGTCCGGGTGGTGCGCAAGGTGGTCCGCAAAGTCCTACCAGGGGAGGATGATGGCAGTGCCAAGGAGCCAGGGCAAGATGCAAAGTCTCCCGAGCCAGTGCCACCCCCTAGGAAGGAGGAGACAGGCCGTGCTGGGGTCCCGGCTCCTCCGGCCGCGCCGCCTCCCCCTGCCATGGTGCCAGCAGCCCCTGCCAAGCCGGAACCCAAGGATGAGATCTCAGCAGGGCTCAAAACCCTCATGGCAAAGGGCAAAACCAAGGAGCACCAGCCACGGCTCCGGCCAGGGGACAGGCAGGAGAAGTCTCCTGAACCATCTGGTGGGGATGCGAAGCCATCCCTGTCCCCGAGCACTGAAGCCAAGCCAGAGCCACTGGTGCAGACTTCAGGAGGGACAGTGGAGCTGCCAAAGGCATCTGCTCTGAAACCCACGGCTCTGGAGAGGCACAAGGTACTGGTGTGTGCACAGCAGGGGATGCTTTAACCCCACAGCGGGTTGTGCCCTCAGCGCAGCATGGTGTGAGCTCACCTGCATGGTTTGCAGTGGTTTTGGCATGTGTAGTTTGGGTGGGAGTCACTTTATTGGGGCAGTTGTTTGTGCTGTGACCACCCCATCATGCTGGCCCTTGTCTCCCCTCCATTTCACATGGAGAAGAAGCAGCAGACCAGCGAGAAGCGTCTGACCCCTGTGAAAACTGCCCCGACATCCCCCCAGAAGGTGTGTAGGAGTGGGCACCCATGTCCCCAGGCACTGTGGGTACCCACAGGTACCCCCTGCTTCTCCCTGGTACTCTCCCTGAGCACTGTTGGGCTGCAGGGCTGGGAAAGCCCTTGCAGTGGCAGTGCTGGTGCCCATGTGCCAGGGCTGTGGGGGCTGTGGGGCAGCCAGCCTTGAGGCTAATGGTGCTCTGCCTCCAGGCTGCCCCTGACCCTGCACCCCGACTGAGCCCATCTGAGGAAGCACAGCTCCGACTGGAGAAGATCTTCACCGCTTCTGTAATTTCGGGGGTATTGGTGCTTGAGTGTTGTCTTCCCAGGGACTGGAAGACATGGACAGTGTGTGGTTGCTCCAGACATGCCATGTGTTCTGCACATGGTGGCTGTACCCCTGTGCCTGTCTGCCAACCCCATGGTCCCTCTCTGGGTGGCACTGGCAGCAGAGGATGGATGACCAGAGCTGTTGGTCGGTTGAGGGGTCACTGCCCAGACAAATGTGCCTGGGGATGGGGAACTGCTGGCATCCCTGTGCAAGCCCAGGCACACTGTGGTGGCTGGGATGGATGATGTCCTGGTGGTACCATGTGAATCATGGCCGTGCTGGGGCCCTGTGGCATGTCAGGGTGCTGCTTCTTCTCTCTGCCTCTCACTCCCTCTCTTCTTTCTTTCCTGCTTCCTTGCTGCTGTTAGCTGGACTCTGCTGCCTCCGCCTCAGCACCCAGCCAGGTACTGTACCCCCGTCCTCAGGAGCCTTCTACCTCCACCAGCGACCCCCCGCCATCCTCTGTGTGCCGCTGGGCTGGTGTCTGCGCCCGCGCCTCATGCTGGAGCGTAAGGCTTTCCCCATCCCACCCTGCTCCTTGGGCTGCCATGGCACCCACGAGGCTGGAGGGTGCCAGGGTGGCCGGGGCTGGGTGCCTCTCCCCAGAAGGACAATACCAGGAAGCCAGGAATCCTGGGAGGTGGCCCAGTTGGGTTGGGCAGGGGCGTGGAGCAGAATGTGGAGGTGCAGAGCACTGGCATAGGCAGGACACATGGCTCGTGCCAAAGCAGCTGTGGCACGCAGTGCTGGCAGAGCTCAGAGCAGGTCAGCGCAGTGACCCTCAGCCCCAGGGCTTCAGCAGCATGGCCTCACGGCCACCATCCATCCCTGCTTTGTGTGTGTCCAGCACTGTGCTGGACATGCCACCCTGCTGTCCACAGCAATGGCTGTGGCACCAGGAGCCCCCCCAGCGTTTGGCACAGAGGTGCTTTGCCCTTGCTCGCTCCCTTCACTACTTCCCGTGCTGTCTGCGGGACAGGGCTGAGCCCTTCTCACCTTCAGCCCCATCTTTCGGCCTTGCCAGGGTCCAGTGGATGATGCACCGGCAACTCCCCTTGGCCCCGTCCCTGCTGCAGCTCAGGTTTGGCTTTTGGGCTCACCCCACTCCTGTGTGCTGGGGACAACCCCACTGTGCTGGCCATGCCAGCCTGGCATTTCCAATGCCGCAGTCCTGTGTCATGTCCTGTATCCCTCCATTATGTGCCTGCAACGTTTCCTGTGTCCCTACAGGGTGTCCCTGTAGCATGTCCCATGTCCCCACAGCATGCCCGGTGTCCCTGCAGCCCAGCACGTGGCTGGTGTGAGTGCCCTTTCTCAGGGCAGTGGTTTGGGATCTTGGTCACTCCAGTCTTGCCTGAGGTGGCTGTGGTGAATGTGCCCATGGGTCACTGTGGCTTTTTGTTTGCCCCAAGCTGTGGCAGCGCCCTGGTGGTCTCTACAGCCATGAGTCCACCAGGGTCGCTGGGGACAGCCGGCAAGCTGGGGGGCATGTGCTGGGAGGGCTTGTGGCTTGTGGAGGATGGCCATGACTGGCCAGCACGTGGCCCCATGGCCAGTAAGCCCTGCTCCCTCCAGCCACACGGATGTGGGGAGGGGACAAGACAGGGCAAGGGGCAGGTGATCACAATACCCCAAGTTCTGCTGTCCCACAGGCCAAGACAGAGGAGCAGATAGCAGCTGAGGAGGCGTGGTACGAGACTGAGAAGGTGTGGCTGGTGCACAGGGATGGCTTCTCCTTGGGTGAGTCAGGGGCACTGCTGGGTCACGGTGTGTGCTGTCCTTCCTGAGGCACATCAAGCTCCCCTGGCACTAATGTGGTGCCCCAGGGAGCTGCCAGGACGACCCCACTGAGTGGCCCATGTCACTCGCAGGCAGCCAGCTGCGGCCAGAGGCAGGCAGTCCCCTGCCCGAGGGCAAAGTGAAGGTGAAACTGGACTACGATGGAGCCATCCTGGAAGTGGAGGAAGATGATGTGGAGAAGGTAGGGCTGTGGGGTGGGGGGATGGTGGGCCAGACCCGTGTTCCCTGCCTGACACCCTCCTCAACCTCACTGCCAGGCAAACCCCCCATCCTGCGACCGCGTGGAGGACCTCGCCAGCCTCCTCTACCTCAACGAGTCCAGCGTGCTGCACACGCTGCGGCAGCGCTACGGTGGCAACCTCCTGCACACCTATGCCGGGCCCACCATGGTCATCATCAACCCACTGAGCTCCCCCTCCATGTACTCTGAGAAGGTGACCCTGCTGCGGGGGGCACTCCGGAGGGGACAGGTGGCTGGGAGCCATGCCACTGCACAGAGGGAGCTGTGGGGGTGACAGGGTGTGGACCCTCGCCTGCTCACCCTCCCCTTCCCCACCAGGTCATGCACATGTTCAAAGGGTGCCGCAGGGAGGACACGTCCCCGCACATCTATGCGGTGGCCCAGGCCGCGTACCGCAGCATGCTGATGAGCCGCCAGGACCAGGCTGTCGTGCTGCTGGGCGCCAGCGGCAGTGGCAAGACCACCAACTGCCAGCACCTGATCCAGTACCTTGCCACCATTGCTGGCAGCACTGGCAAGGTCTTCTCTGGTGAGTCCACAGTAGGGTGCAGAGTCCTGTGCACGCCCCTTGCTTTGCAGTCACAGCCCCCGACACGTGGCAGTGGCTGGACATGCACCACACGGGCTGTCACTGTCTCACACCAGTGCCTTTGCCGTGCTCTTGAGGGCTGCCCTGGTGTGGAGCATGGCATGGGAGCAGCAGCACATGCCTGGCTGGCAGTGCCAGCTCCGGCTGCCCGCCCTCCGCACAGCCCCTGCACCCCACCGCCCCGCTTCTCTTCCCACAGCAGAGAAGTGGCAGGCTCTCTACACCATCCTGGAGGCTTTCGGCAATAGCAGCACTGGCATGAACAGCAACGCCACTCGCTTCTCCCACATCATCTCTCTGGACTTTGACCAGGCTGGGCAGGTGGCATCCGCCTCCATACAGGTGAGGGAGCTGGAGTGGTCCCCCTGGCATGGGAGCCGGCCCATCGTTCCCAGTGTGGTGCAGGAACCAGTCCATCCTCACTGGGATGCTGTGGATGCTTGCAGCACTCAGCAGTCGGGCATCCTTCTCTTGTCCTTATTCACACCCAGATCAGATGGGGTCCCTGTCCCTGGAGATTTAATCCCAAAATCTAGAGGGCTGTCTTCCAGATACCCCTCTGGTGTGATAACAGCAAAGCCTTTAAAATCCAGAGAGCCACTCCATGCTCCTGTAGTAGCATTCTCTGAGGAGAGATGCTCTCAGGCTGCTTGAATGACATTTGTATTCACATGGTGCCCTGCGGTGGGAGGGAGACCCTCATCTCTCTGTGGGGACCCTGAGCAGGCAGCAAGGATGAGGCTGGGGTGGGCTGGAGTGGGTCTCAGTTGGGAGCAGGGCGGGGACAGTTGCCAACTCTCCCACCTCTGCCAGACATTGCTGCTGGAGAAGCTGCGCGTGGCCCGGCGCCCGGCCAACGAGGCCACCTTCAACGTCTTCTACTACCTGCTGGCCTGCTCCGACAGCGCCCTGCGGTGAGCCGGGGGGCGAGGGCACAGCCCCCAGACTAAGGGGAGTCTCGGGTCTCCCACGCAGGGCCAATCTTGGTGTTTATCCCTGCAGGACTGAGCTTCACTTCAACCACCTGGCAGAGAACAATGTCTTCGGCATCGTGTCTCCCTCCAAGGTCGCTGCTGGGGGGGGCTGTGGGAAGGGCCGGGGGTCCCTGGCCCGTTTGAGTGCAGGGGGAGGCAGAGCTGGGCTCCCAGACCAAGGGCTCCTGTTTTCTGCAGCCGGAGGAAAAGCAGAAGGCCACCCAGCAGTTCAGCAAACTCCTGGCAGCCATGAAGGTGATGGGCATCTCAGGTGATGAGCAGAAAGCCTTCTGGCTCATCCTGGGAGCCATTTACCACCTGGGAGCTGCTGGGGCCACCAAAGGTAATGAGCTGCTTCGGGTTGGGAGTCATTAACAAGTGGGAGTTTGGGATTGATGAATGCAAGAGATGCCAGAGCCATGGCTGGCACCTCAGCGCCTTGCAAACAGCTCCCCTCCAGTGCAGCTGAGCCCTGGGGGTGTGGGAGGGGCCGTATCAGCTGAGGGACAGTACCCTGCCACCCTGGGTGTTCTGAGGCACCCAACTTTGTCCCCGTGGTTGGGGTTGTCCCATTAACCAGTGAAAATTGAGCACCTCCAGAACATGGGTTGGCCCCTGCCAACTCGGGAGTGGGGGCCTAGCTGGGGCTGAGGGAGTCGGGGGGTGCATGTGTCCCCTGTTCCCCGTGTAACACCTCTCCATCCTCCTCGCAGAGCCGCTGGCAGACGGAACTGGTAATGGGAGTGGTGGGGGTGATGCTGATTTGGGGACTGAAATGGGAGCTTGGGGTGCTGCTGGTGTACTGGGACCAACTCTGACCCTTAGCTGGGTCTTGCAAGCCCAAATTTACCTGCTGCCCGTGAGGACCCCCAGCCTGGTCCTGTCAGCACCTTGGTGTATGGGGCACCAGCTTCACTTTCAATCACTGGGGATGCTGCTCTTCTCCCCCCGTGACTTCTTTTTCCCTGGAAGCCCCAATGGTGCTGCACGCTGGCAGGAGGGCTTGGGCATCTGGAGCTGATGGCTGCACCCTAGGAATTCACAGCCCTGGGGGAAAAGATGAGTTGGAGATCGAAGGGGTCTGAGGGCACATTTGGGTGCATGACTGGCCTGTGAGGTGCTCTCGGGGTGCAGTCCCGGCCCATGGGGTGCTCTTGGGTTGCAGTCCTGGTCTATGGGGTGCTCTCGGGGTGCAGTCAGGGCCCATGGGATGCTCTCGGGGCACTAGAGGGCAGCAGGGCCCTGCTGCAGCCACCACAGCGGGATGCTCGAGCAGCTCTGGAGTCTCTTCATGGCGCGGAGGGGGGGAAGAGGAGGGGAGGGCTGCTGGAAGGGAAACCCAGATCCTGCTGGGAGGGAGCATTGCCACATCCTGCTCGGCGCGAGCATCCCAGCTCCAGCTCTGTGCTGCTGCCAGAGCCTCCCCTGCACCTCGTGGACACTGGGGGTGCTCAGAGCCAGCTCAGTAGCACCAGCCCCCGCAATTTCTGTGGCCTCTTTGCACTTGCACCGAGGTGGATCCAACAGCAGCTCTCCACTCTGTGGGGCAGAGCTGAGCTGCTCCCCACCAGTGCCCACAGTGCGGGGGGGCTCACAGAGGGAAGACCCCCTGAGTCGCAGTGCCTCACTGCAGCGATGAGGGAGGGGGCAGGCTTGGCATGTGCGTGGCATGGCAGCGTGTTTCGGCAGGGGGATGTCCCGGTGCCGCGTGTCCCCGTGCCATCATGTGCCGTTGTTTCTAACCCTTGTCTCTGTTCGCATGGTGCATGCTGCCCTTTGCAATGCAGACGCCGACGAAGGTAAAGTCTCGTTCTCTGCTCGTGTCTCTGAATTCCCCTTCCCATGTGCCACCACCATCCTGCTGTCACATCCCTGTGTGCCACCATTAACCTGCTCCCACATCCCCCAGTGTCCATGTCTTTATCTGTCCGCCACAGTCTGTCCTGCTGCATTGTGGTTGGGTTCCTCTGAGCGCGTCACCAAGAAGGGACATTCCTTTATGTGGGGCTGAGAGCCCCAGAGGTCCCCAGGTAGTGATGGCAAGGGGACCCTCACCTCCACACACCCTGGTGGGCTCTGGGCTCAGCCCTGCAGTGGCACGAAGCCATTCACCCCCCATCTCCTCTAGGCCCCAAACACATCTGTCTCCTCACACCCCAAAACATGCTTCCTGGCCATGTGCTCCCACTGTTCCCACCACCCCCAGCCTACTCTGGGGGTCACTGAGACCATCCCAGGCCTGTCTGGAAATGGTCCCCATTTTTGGGGATGCCCTGCCTGGCTCTGAACCACCTTCTCCACCCTCCAGCTGGGAGGAAGCAGTTTGCACGTCACGAGTGGGCTCAGAAAGCCGCGTACCTGCTGGGCTGCAGCCTGGAGGAGCTCTCCTCTGCCATCTTCAAGCACCAGCCCAAGGGCACCCTGCAGCGCTCCACCTCCTTCCGGCAGGGTCCTGATGAGTCCCCCCTTGGGGATGGAGGAACAGGTAGGGTGAAACATGAGGATACGGCATGTGGGCCCTGGAGGCCGATGGACTGAGGACACTTAGGGTTGCTTTGGCCAGGTCCCAAACTGACAGCGCTGGAGTGCCTGGAGGGCATGGCATCTGGTTTGTACTCCGAGCTCTTCACCCTCCTCATCTCCTTGCTCAACAGGTATGTGCTGAGAGGGCTGTGGGGAGAGCTGGGAGGTGCTTGGCATCACCTACTCACCCTGCTGTGTCCCTTTGTGTCCCCCCAGGGCGCTGAAGTCGAGCCAGCACTCGGTGTGCTCGGTGACAGTGGTGGACACCCCTGGGGCGCAGAACCCTGAGCTGGCAGGGCATAGCCGGGGAGCCACCTTCGAGGAGCTCTGCCACAACTACGCTCAGGAGCGCCTGCAGCTCCTCTTCCACCAGCGCACCTTCACCCGCGAGCTGGAGCGATACAAGGAGGTACTGGGGACACTCAGGGCTGCTGTGCCCTCCTCTCCTCCTGCCCTGCCATCCCTACTCAAACATCTCTGCGTGTCCTCCTCCCAATTTCTTCGGCTGCGGAGCACGGCACGGGAGGGATGGGCTGGGAGGTAATGGGGGATTATAAGTGGTGATGGTGGTGAGGTCACTGCTGCTGCCCGGGAGGACCCTTCCATGTGTCCTGGTCCCCACTAAGCACTCAGCATCACTCTAAACCCCATCGAGGTAAAGGCCCTGATTTGCTCCCAGTCTCTCAGTGCTACTCTGCAGTGTGGGCACTCACCTGCCTCTGTTCCCCCTCACCAGGAGAACATAGAGCTTGCCCTGGCTGATGCTGAGCCCAGCTCTCCTGGCTCCGTGGCTGCTGTAGACCAGTCCTCACACCAGGCACTGGTAAGAACCTGCTGTGCTTCCTCCCAGCCACAGCATGGAAGTGGATGGGTGGAATTCTGGCACTTGGATGGTAGTGATCGGATGGGAAGGAAAGGAGCTGTCCTGAATGCTTGGCTGTGAGAGGAAGGGTTCCAGTGTGTGTGCAGCCCACATTCCTGGTGCATCCCCCAGCATGGTTTTCCCTGCTTGCCCCGGGAGCTGCCTGTCCTGCAAACAGGGAGAACAGAGACTCTGATGGCACCAGCCCTGCAGTGGGTTTCAGCCTGTGGGTGCCCAAGCACTGCATTTCCCAGCTCAGTGAGATGCACTGCCAGACTCTTCCCCAGCTGGGTCTCCATTAAGCAGGAGCCCTCTCACACAGTGTGAGGTTGCTGCTCCCTGGGTGTCCTAGGTCCCCTGTGTCACCCCATGTCCCTGCCCCAGGGGACACATGTGTGCCAGACCAGCTGCCAGTGTGGTGTCCCTGCAGGTCCGGTCACTGGCCCGCACAGATGAGGCACGGGGGCTGCTGTGGCTGCTGGAGGAGGAGGCGCTGCAGCCGGGTGGCAATGAGGACACCTTGCTGGAGCGGCTCTTCTCCTACTACGGCCCTCAGGAAGGGGGCAAGAAAGGTATGGGGAGAAGCCTGGCACTGTGGGGACAAGTCCACTACACCAGGAACGGTCTAGTGGAAGGTGTCCCTGCCCGTGGAGTGGGGATTAGAGCAGAGGATGATCTTGAAGATCCCTTCCAACCCAAACCATTCACCATATGGTGATTCTGTGCCAGTGAAGCACCAGTTCCTAGGGCTGTGCCCAGCAGTTCTGTGTCTCCTCGCAGGGCACAACCCGCTGCTCCCCAGTGACAAACCCCGACACTTCCTCCTGGGCCACAGCTCAGGGACCAACTGGGTGGAGTACGATGCCACGGGATGGCTCAACTATGTCAAGCACAACCCGGCCTCCCAAAATGCCTCTGTCCTGCTGCAGGAGTCGCAGAAGTGAGCAGGGTCCAGGAGTGGGAGCATGGTGAGGGGGAGAGGTGGCACAGGGGGTTGACATCCCCTCTGTGCCCCACAGGAAGGTGATCAGCAGCCTATTTGCTGGCCGTGGTGGGTCTGCGCTGGTGCTGTCGGGTTCAGTGGCGGGGCTGGAGGGGGGCTCCCAGCTGGCCCTGCGCCGGGCCACCAGCATGCGCAAGACTTTCACCACCGGTGTGGCCGCCGTCAAGAAGAAATCCCTCTGTATCCAGATCAAGCTGCAAGTGGTGAGTGAGGGAATGACGAGGGGGGTCCCTGTGTCTGCCTGGGGCGCTGCTGTGCATCACCTCTCACCCTGCTCTGCTCTGCCCTGCCTGCAGGATGCCCTCATCGACAGCATCAAGAAGTCCAAGCTCCACTTTGTGCACTGCTTCGTGCCCAAGGCGGCGGGGGGTGGAGGGGACCCCCAGGCTCTGCCATGCCGGCGAGTGAGCGGCAGCGAGCTGGAGCTGCCGGCGGAGCACTGCGAGGCCGGGCTCATGCAGCTGGACGTGCCCCTCCTGCGCGCCCAACTCCGCGGTTCCCACCTGCTCGATGCCCTCCGCATGTACCGCCAAGGTGAGCTGTGGCGCCGGCACCAGGGAGAGGGCACGGATGCCATGGAGGTCCTGGCCGTGTCTTCTCACTGGCAAGCCAAAGACCCCCGGGAACCCCTTCAGCACATGCCCTTGCTCTGAGCCTTGCAGCCTCCAGCCGTCTCCCCGGGGCAGTCCTGTCCCTGTCCCCCCTCCCCTGCGGGACTGTTATCTATGCTGGGGACAGGCATGGCCTTAATTGGGTGTCTTCACTGGTGCGCCAGTCCCTGGCAGCAATCCCACTGGCATCCAGCCCCCGTCCCACTGGAATGAAGGCCTCTGGGTCGTGCTCAGCAAAGCATTTATCGATACACATGGCTGGCTGCCTGGCCGAGGGTTTATTGCTTGGAGGCTGGACCCTTCCTGCTGTGATTGGGAATCGATGCCACCCGCACACCTCCTGGATCGATGGCTGTGGCCAGCCGGCCGTGCCAGGGTCAGCATCCCCATCAATACCTCGTCATTAATTAAGATGTGAAGGCTCAGTGCTGGAGCCTGATGCAGGAGTTGGCTGCAGCTCGGAGTGAAGCCGGAGCAGGAATTGCACAAACAATACACGTGTCCCTGCTTTCCCCTCGGGAAGGGATCTGGCCACTTTCTCACTAGATCCCAGCCAAAACTGCTGGAGGACCCAGCCAAGGAAAACCTCCCGGGGAGGCTCTGGGCATTCCAGCCCTGTTTGGCTCCATGAGGAGCTTATGCCACACAGAGTGACCCCATCAGCTCTCCCAAAATTTGTGCCTCAGCATGTCAGGGCACACAAGGCTATTCCCGGCCATCTCCCGGCCATCCTGGCTGTCCCCACAGCCTCACTCTCCCTTGCTGCCCCAGGTTATCCCGACCACATGGTGTTTGCGGAGTTCAGGCGGCGCTTTGACGTCCTGGCCCCACACCTGACCAAGAAACACGGACGCAACTACATCGTGGTGGATGAGAAACGGGTACGTGCCCTGTGTCAGGGCCAGTGCAGTGGTTCCTGCACCCTGGGGTGCCACCAGCATTTCCCTGATGTCTCTCCCTCCTGGCAGGCAGTGGAGGAGCTCCTGGAGTCACTGGACCTGGAGAAGAGCAGCTACCACATGGGCTTGAGCCGGGTATGGTGCCCGACACTGGATGTGGGTGTGGGCAGGGGTGTGCGTCATGGCTTGACATGGCACGGTGGGACAGCACAAGGGCAGCAGTGTTCACTCCCACCCACGGCATTCCTCGTGTCTGGGGAATAAAACCCCACTGCGGGACAGGGCTAGTGGCTGGGACAGGAGGGGAGATCTGCGTCCCCACCAGTGGGAAGGTGGCACAGCGTGGCCGGAGGGATGGTGACACCCACTGCTGTCCTGCCCTGCTCTCCTCCTGCAGGTGTTTTTCCGAGCTGGATCGCTGGCCAGGCTGGAGGAGCAGCGGGACACACAGACCAGCAGGAACATCACCCTCTTCCAGGCAGCGTGCAGGGGCTTCCTGGCACGGCAGCACTTCAAGAAGAGAAAGGTTCGTCCCAGCGACTCTCCCCTCCCCGCTCTGCTGCACAATTTCGCCTAAAATGGGCAGCGCAGCTTTTCTGCGCCTCCTGGGCCAGCACCTCCTCCTCCCGCCTCCCCCGGAGCTGTGGGGGGCCACGGGGAACCAGGGGGCCAGGGGGAACCGGCAGGGAGGCTGCTGGGCATCGCCGCTGCAGGATGAAGCAACGCATCGGCTCCTACTTTTATCATTAAAGAAGGCGTAAAATAGGCGTCTCGTTAGCGCCTCGCCTTCCCAGGATTAGCGTTTAGAGGGGCTGGAGAGGATCAAACAGCAGATACGCCGGTGCAATTAGCTGAAATGCTGGCAAAGGGAAGCATGCCAGGGTGCTGGCAGGGGTGTTGAGCACCCACCTGCCCTGCTGGCAGCACCCTGTGCTGACCCCATGCCCTGCACAGATCCAGGATTTGGCCATCCGGTGCGTGCAGAAGAACATCAAGAAGAACAAGGGGGTGAAGGATTGGCCCTGGTGGAAGCTCTTCACCACCGTGCGGCCCCTCATCGAGGTGCAGCTCACTGAGGACCAGATCCGTGGCAAAGACGTGGGTATCTGTATCAGCTGGATGGGGCAGGGAGGACTTGGGGGAGTGTTGGTCCCAGGCAGAGCCCTGCAGTGGGGTGGGATGCAGGACCCTGTGGTGGGGTCAGATGCAGGAGTTAACAATGGGGTGGAATGCAGGATCCCATGACAGGGTGGGATGCAGGATCCTGCAGTGAGGTGGGATGCAGAACTCGGGGGCAGCTGGGATGCACGTTCCTGTGGTGGATTGGGGTACAGGATCACACAGTGGAGGGGGATGCAGAAGCCCGTGATGGGGTGAGATGCAGGACCACGTCTGCCGGTGCCCCCAGTCAGCGCCAGGCTCGAATTGCTCCCTAATTTGCGAATCAGCATGTCATTAGCATCCCGAGAGCCGGCTGTTGCATGAGCCCAATTACAAGCGTGGAGAATGGAAATGAAACCGTGTGCCGAGAGGCATATGCGGGGGCTCCGCTCGCGCTGGCAACCAGACACTGGTGCACCCGCCGAGCCCGCCCGGCACGGAGCTGCTGCCTGGCTCAGCTTTCACCTCGACCTGCCGAGATCAGGCACCTGGGTGGGGGCACCTGGGCCCCCTCCTGCCTCCCCAGCCTGTGCTGAGACCAGAGGAGGGGAGAAGAGGATGCTGGCAGCCGGGCACGCCTCCCCAGCGCTGGCTGTTGGTCCCCAGGCATCCTGGTGGGCCCCCTCCCTCCCCATCTGGGCTGGGTGCACCCAAACCCTTCAGTGAGCTGCTGATGGGTGGGTTTGCTCCCACCCCCTCTCCCGGAGGATGTGGGGACCCCTCTGCAGCTTTTCTGGAACTGTCTGGTGTTTCAACACCATTTATGGGGTTGGAGTCAGCACGGCAGCAGAGGGGGTTGGGGAAAATCCCTGCCCAGCCCTTGGCAGGGGAGAGCAGCCCTGGGGAGCCCCCACCCTGCCCATCCTGTGCTGGGGGAGTGCTGGGGGGGTGTGGAGAGCTGCCAGGCTCCTGGCCGCCAGCCTCTTCCCTGCGCTTGCCCCCTCCCTCACTGCCTGCTCTGTTGCAGGAAGAGATCCAGCAGCTGAAGAGCAAACTCGAGAAGGTGGAGAAGGAGCGTAACGAGCTGAGGCTCAACAGCGACCGCCTGGAGAGTAGGGTAGGTCCTTGCCCGTGCTGGAATGGGGTACGGTGTGCTGGCCTGCCCCAGCTCATGGTCCCGTTTACCCCACTGCCCCCAGATCACAGAACTGACATCGGAGCTGACGGACGAGCGGAACACCGGCGAGTCGGCCTCCCAGCTGCTGGACGCCGAGACAGCTGAGAGGTTGCGGGCTGAGAAGGAGATGAAGGACCTGCAGGTAAATGTGCCCCTCCTCAGCTTCATAGTGTCTCCTGTTCCCCCCTGGCACTCACCACAGCTGTGTTCCCTCCCAGGCCAAGTACGATGCCCTGAAGAAGCAGATGGAGTCGATGGAGATGGAGGTGATGGAGGCTCGACTCATCCGGGCGGCTGAGCTCAATGGGGAGCTCGATGATGATGATTCAGGTACTGTCCTGCCTCCAGTGCTGGCTGCTGGCACACCCTGAGTGTCCCCCTCTCTACAGTGGCCCTGTGCCACCCCTGCAGCACCTCAGTGACCCCATTTCCCCGCACAGGTGGTGAATGGCGGCTGAAATACGAGCGGGCAGTGCGGGAGATTGACTTCACCAAGAAACGGCTGCAGCAGGAGCTGGAGGACAAGCTGGAGGTGGAGCAGCAGGGCAAGAGGCAGCTGGAGCGGAAGGTGAGTGCGGTGCAGACCCCTCAGTCCCCTCAACGTGGCTTGGGCTGCTCAGAGCTGAGGTAGCCCATGGCCAGGACAGCAGGGACGTGGTGGGATCCCAGAGCCCTCATGCCCTGCCCGCTCCTGCCTGCAGCTGGCAGACGTGCAGGCAGACAGCGAGGAGAGCCAGCGGACGCTGCAGCAGCTGAAGAAGAAGTGCCAGCGCCTGGCTGCTGAGCTGCAGGACACCAAGCTGCACCTTGAGGGACAGCAGGGACGCAACCATGACCTGGAGAAGAAGCAGAGGAGGTGGGGACTGTGTGTTGACAGCAGAGAGTCATGGGGGAAGTGGCATCCTTGCCACGCAGCGAGCCTCTGGTGAAGTGGCATTACCATTTTAGCAGGGATTTGGGCACTTCACCAGCTCCTACTTGGCTGAAGTGTCTCTAGCGGGATGGGGCTGCCTGGGTTGGATGTGTTAGTTGTGAGGGGGGGACCCTTAAGCCCTTTTGGGTGACCTGGAGCTGAGTGATCCCCCACCATGGGGTGTCATGTCCCGTGGTGGAGGCTGCTGGTGTCCTGCATCTCTGCTCGGTGTGTGCTGCCATCCCGGCCCTGCTCCCAGCCCCAAAGTTTGCTAACGTTATTAAGCAGCAGGGACGCTTTCATCTCATTATGGTAATGATCACACACACAAATACAGCGAGAGAATCCAATCTAATTAATTTCAATTTCCGCGGATTGGAGTCTGTGCTAATGCAGCTGTTTATTACCCAGTGCGAGGAAGAACGGGGATTAGCTGCCGAGGTGTTTAACGCAGGTCACAGACTCAAGCGTAGGGTTGTTTTCCAAGCCCCAAAGGCAGTGATTCCGGAGCAAACCTGGGTGATCCCATCCCAGGGGCACTGGGAGAGGCTGCCACGGCACTTCCTGACTGCAGGCTGTGCTGAGCACTTCCCGAGCAGATTTGTGTCCCCTCCAGGGGCTTATGTCCTTCTGGAATGGAACTGGTGCCATCTCATATGGGGTCACATCACTGGGATACAGCTGGTGTACACCACAAGTGTATGGCTCTCCTGGATACCTCTCCATGTCCTGAAGCCCCTCCAAATGCTATTTGGAGGGTTTGGTGTCCCTGGCTGCCTCAGTGTAGCCAAGCCCCCACTGTTAGCAGCCATGGCTGGCCCTGCAGAGCAGCTGGTGGTGCTGCTGGGGTCATCACTGCTCTCTCCATTAGTTAAGAGCGAAGGCGTAGGGAGGAGTTTCTCTGAGTGACTCCATGCCAGGGTGCTGGCAATTAAAGACTCATCAACAGCATGTTTTGAACAACCATCCCGGCGCCATGCTGCCCATCCCAGTGCCTGCTGCCATGGGAAGGGGATGCTTGGCACTGTGCCCCTGGCAGGGGGCTGGGGGCTGAGGACCCGTCCCTGTGGTGCTGAGTGCTCGCCCTGCTCTCCCCATGCAGGTTTGACAGTGAGCTCTCACAGGCGCATGAGGAGGCGCAGCGGGAACGGCTGCAGCGGGAGAAGCTGAGCCGCGAGAAGGACGTGCTGGTGGCCGAGGTCTTTGGCCTAAAGCAGCTGCTGGAGGTGAGTGGCCCCCCCTCGTCCCCACCCCAGTCCCACAGCCACTGAGTGCCCTGGTCTGACGGTGACCAACTCTCTCACAGGACAAGGACTCGGACATCGCGGGGCTGACGCAGAAGGCAGAGGCGCTGGAGGCAGAGCTGCAGGACATCTCCTCCCAGGAGTCAAAGGATGAAGCCTCTCTGGCCAAGGTGAAGAAACAGCTGAGGGACCTGGAGGCGAAGGTCAAAGATCAGGAGGAGGAACTGGATGAGCAGGCTGGGACCATCCAGATGCTGGAGCAGGTACGGCGGGGAGGGGCGAGGTTTCTGGGTGGGGTGGTTTCATGCAGGGCTGTTATTACCTGGGCTGGGCGTACCCGGGAAGAGGAGGCGGTCGCCCTCAGCCCGGCGTCGGGCCAGGCATCGCAGCGGCCGACACAGCTCCCGGCCCTCCGTGCCATGGCCCGGCAGGTCACCATGGGGCGGGCAGCCCGGCCAGCCTCTGACCGGGGGATTTTCTGCGTGAGTGGTGCCTGGGGAGTGGAATGGGGGGATCCCCAAGTCTCCTTCACTCTGACCACATCCCCACCATTTGTAGGCAAAGCTGCGACTGGAAATGGAGATGGAGCGGCTGCGGCAGACTCATGCCAAGGAGGTAGAGAGCCGTGATGAGGAGGTGGAGGAGATCAGGCAGTCGTGCCAGAAGAAGGTAGGGCTCAGCTTGGGTGACCCTCTGCCCAAGAGGGCCTGGGATGGCTCCCCATGCCCCAGCTGGGTGCCGGGAGCTGCCAGCTGGGCACCGTCACACAGCACCTGGCTCCCACACAGCCGACCACAGCCCGGCTCCACCAGCCCGGCGGGTCCGACCAGTCCTTCTGCTGCCCGGGCCAGCACACGCTGGGCTTTGCACCTCTGGTTGTGCAAACAACCAGTCGGTGGGATCAGTTGGTGTCTCTGGTGTGTGGGGACACACGAGGAGGGGGGTCATGACCCCTCCCTACCAGCCTGATTTGCTGTCCCCTGGCTGTCCCCCAGCTGAAGCAGATGGAGGTGCAGCTGGAGGAGGAGTACGAGGATAAGCAGAAGGTGCTGAGAGAGAAACGGGAGCTGGAGAGCAAGTTGTCTGCTGTCAGCGAGCAGGTGGGGTGAAGGGCAGCCAGGCATGTGCCTTGCTTTGGGGATTCTGAGGTGGCTGTGGTGGGGTGGACACCCCTGCAGTGCAGAGCCTTGGCATGGTCCCTCCTGCCACAGGCCATCCAGCGGGACTTCGAGACAGAAAAGCGCCTGCGCCGGGACCTGAAGAGGACAAAGGCGCTGCTGGCTGATGCTCAGATCATGCTGGACCACCTGAAGAACAATGCACCCAGCAAGAGGGAAATCACCCAGCTCAAGAACCAGGTGTGCATCCAGACCCCCCCCAAACTGCAGCCTTTGGGGGACACAGGGTGTCCCTGTCCCCTGGCTGGATGCTGAGCTATATCCTTGCAGCTGGAGGAGTCAGAGTTTACCTGTGCAGCCGCTGTCAAGGCCCGGAAGTCCATGGAGGTGGAGATCGAGGACCTCCACCTGCAGATTGATGACCTTGCCAAGGCCAAGGCAGCGGTGAGTGTTTTTGGGGGGCAGTACACCGTGGTGGGGTCATGCCCCCCTTGTGCCCAGGGTACCAGCCTCTACAGGGTGACCACCACTGGGGTGGTTTTGGGGGGTGAGTGCCCCAATCCTGGGCTGCAGCAGGAGACAGGTGTGGCTCCCCACAGCTGGAGGAGCAGCTGAGCCGGCTGCAGCGGGAAAAGAACGAGGTGCAGAGTCGGCTGGAGGAGGACCAGGAGGACATGAATGAGCTGATGAAGAAGCACAAGGCAGCTGTAGCCCAGGTGAGGGGGGAGCAGCAGCTGTGCCCACCCCATCCCCCCAAAACACCCCTCTTGGAACCAGCGCAGTGGAATCCCTGCTGATGGCCCCGGTGTATCTCACAGGCATCCCGGGATCTGGCACAGATGAATGACCTCCAGGCACAGCTGGAGGAGGTCAGCAAAGAGAAGCAGGAGCTGCAGGAGAAGGTGAGGAGCAGACAGGGGATGCACCCTGAGTGAAGCTGGGGAGATAGGGGCACTCAGAGACCTGCTGCCCACACCATGCACCACGGGGGTGCACAGCAGTCTTGTGGGAAGCTCTGCACTGGGATGGGAGCAGCATGGCCTGATGTGCTCCAGGATGGTGTGGCAGGGGCACAGAGAAGTTGTGGTCGTGACTGAGGCTGTGCCCCTCCCCACCCCTTGCAGCTGCAAGGCCTGCAGAGCCAGCTGGAGTTCCTGGAGCAATCCATGGTGGACAAGTCACTGGTGAGCCGGCAAGAAGCCAAGATCCGTGAGCTGGAGACCAGGCTGGAGTTCGAGCGGACACAAGTGAAACGCCTGGAGGTAAGTGCTGGGCTCTCCCTCTGCTCTGCCTGGGACTGGGATGCAGCAGGACCACGATGAAGCTGTCTGAGGAGTCTGCTGTGCACATCACCTTCCCGAGACCCCCAGCGCTGCATCCCTCCCCCTCTGGCAGCCCATCCCTGTCTCCGCAGGGAAGGCTCCCTGCAAGCACCGATAACAGTAATCCACCGCCCAACCCGGCAAAGTGCTGCTCTTTCCCTGCATCGACTTAGGGAAATTATAGACTCCCCGGCCCCACGAACACAGCCTGTTTTATATTCTGCCTCCGCAGCTCTGCCGGGGAGCGCGGCAGCTTAGCTCTCCTCTTCATATTTTCCAAGCTATTATTTCCTTCCCCGCTCTCTCTGCCGGGGCCATAAATATGCAACGGCTGGCTCGGTGGCTGGGGGAGAATGGGAGATATTTTTTCCTTACGTTCCATGTTTTAATTACTTCACACACAGTTAAATCTATTTTTCCAATTCAACAAAGCCCTTGCTGTTATTCTGGCCCTACATGGGGGGGTGTTTCTCCTCCATCTCCTTGTGTAAATTCACGAGGGTGGGATCCGTCCTCACATCAAGCCAGGGTTTTGGAGTGAGGGTGGACCTGCAGGGTGAGCGGTCCGTGGAGGGATCTGGGGTGACCCTGCTGCTCTGCAGAGCCTGGCCACGCGGCTGAAGGAGAACATGGAGAAGTTGACGGAGGAGCGGGATCAGCGCGCGGCCGCTGAGAACCGGGAGAAGGAGCAGAACAAGCGGCTGCAGCGACAGCTCCGTGATGTCAAGGAGGAGATGGGTGAGCTGGCCAAGAAGGAGGCGGAGGCCAGCCGCAAGAAGCATGAGCTGGTGAGGCACCTGTGATAGAGCCAGGCAGGGGGCAGGGAGATGTTACTTGAGGCACCTGGCTTATCCCACTCCCTCCCTGCAGGAGATGGACCTGGAGAGCCTGGAAGCTGCCAACCAGAGCCTGCAGTCAGACCTGAAGCTGGCCTTCAAGCGCATCGGGGACCTGCAGGCGGCCATCGAGGATGAGATGGAGAGTGACAGCAATGAAGACCTTATCAACAGGTGAGAGCACCCTGGGCCTGGCTCCTGTATGAGGCATGTCCTTCGGGGGGGGTCACTGCTTCACTTCACCATTTCGGAAATGCCACAGGGACCTCTTGGCTCTGCCTGGCCCTGGCAGGATGCTGTCTGTCTGTCCATCCATGCATTGTGCACATGTGCATCTGTCCATGCACCCATGTCTGTCCATCTGTGCATCGGGCACTTGTGCACATGGGCATCAGTCCATCCTCCATCCACCTGCAGCCCCCGTGAGCTTCACCTGCTTGTGGAGGTGCCTGAAATGCATCCAGGGCTGTGGCAGCTGGCTGGAAACAGCCCAGGGAGCCCCAGGAGCCAGAGCAGTGCAAGCTGACAGGATGTTTGGGATGCTGGTATCCAGCCCAGAATAGAGTTATTGAATCCTACAATTGTTTAGGTTGGGAAAGACCTCTGAAATCATCAGCTCCAACCATTAACCCGACACTGCCGTATTACCACTAAATCCTGGCCCCAGGTGTGATATTCACACACTTTTTGAACAGTTCTAGGGATGATGACTCCACCACTTCCCTGAGCAGCCTGTTCCAATGCCTGACCATCCTTTTATTGAAGAAATTTTCCCTAATACCCAGTCTAAACCTCCCATGGCACAACTGAGGCCATGTCCTCTTGTCCTATTACTTGTTCCTTGGGAGAAGAGCCTGATCCCCACCTGAACACAACCTTCTTTCAGGGAGTTGTGGAGAGTGAGCGTATTTCCCCTGAGCTTCCTTTTCTCCAGATTGAGCCCCTCCAGTTCCCTCAGCCACTCCTCATCTGACCTGTGCTCCAAAGCGTTCCCAAACTCTGTTGCCTTTCTTTGAACATGGACCAGCACCCATCCTGGGTTGCTGGGATCCAGTTGGGTGCAGCTCAGCTCCCTCCTCTGGCCCTTCCCCACCATTTAATTTGCCCCTATCCTGCTTGGTATTATTTTTTTTTTATTATTATTTTCCTTTCATTTGATTTCCTTTCTGTTGTGTTTCTCCCCGCTCCCGACCCCCTCCAACCTCCCAGTTTGCAGGACATGGTGGCAAAGTATCAGAAAAGGAAGAGTAAAGTGTGAGGAGCATCTCTTTCCTTCCTCCCCTCCCCTAACCCCCACCTCACCCCCACGGGCCGGGGTCCCGCATGCCGCTGGCCCACCTCTGCATGCCCTAACAGCACCCACAGCACGGCACAGCACGGCACATAACTGCATCCCACCCGCAGAGACGGGATGAGCCCCCGGGACAGGGTGTGGGGGGGTGATGCTCTGCCATGGCTGATGATGAGTGTGTCAGTGTGAGGCAGTGCTAAAGCCCTGCTGCCACTAATTAATATCTCCATCCATGGTCACTCCTGTGACCCACGTCCTGCTTAACTAACGGCACGTTTGCCTGGACATAAACTGCATTTGATGTGGAGTTTAGTTGTGCTGGTTATAAAGCCTCAGCTGCCCACAGAGGTTGTTTTTGGGGCTCATCAAGGGTTTTTTTGGTGTCGTTCTGTGGTTTTTTTGTTATGTTGTTTTTTTTTCCCCCGAAGCCCAGCATTGATGTATTGCAGGGGAGGGAGATGCGCAGGATGAAGTGCGGCTCATTGCTTTGAATTTAACAAGAAGGATTCATGTACAGGATCTATCCCAGCCTGTCCCTTGTGCTGTTTGCCATCATTCCCAGGCAGGGAATAAGCCCCAAACCAGGCGGATAAAAAGCCATTTAAGATCCTGTGATATATCCCTTCCCTGGAGTGGCCTGGTTGGAGCCCTTGGTGGGGGAGCAGGGTGGGGAGAGGGGACCACGCTGCTTCGATTTCCATATAGATCCCGCCGGTGCTGCCGTAACCATAATGAAAGCAGTAAGCGGTGAGGTATTAAGAGAGATTTATTCAGGGATGCTTTTAACGTGGAGGAATGGATTTTGCAATGCAGACAGCACCTTCTTTCTAAAGGCAATCAATATGGTTACGAACGGCCATTATAAATTAGATGGTTTAAGCCAGATAGGACTTTTTTTTACGCTGGGACATAAATCAGGGACTCTTGGGCACGGCAAGGCTGTAAATCTGCCCACTGTGCTCCTGCACTCGCCGTGCTGGAGCCGTTTCTGTTCTGCCTGCTAAACTCCTGTTTACCTGGGGCCATCAGCATCGCTCTTCCTCACTGTAATTTTGCACTCGGCGGCGGCCTATAAAGTGAACCCACTTATTTCCTTCTGAGTCCTGGAGCTGGAAATCTCCTGTGTCTCTGGAGCTGTGCCCTGACTGCTCTCCAACTGTCTCCAGCCCTGGGGCCGTGCAGTGGCAGAGGGAACATTGATCAGAGGGTGCAGGAGCCCCTTGGGCAGGCGGGGAGGTGGTTTGGGGGGTGCTTCAGGGAACCCTTAAAATACAGGCTGAGCTCAGTGCATGCGGATTGTGCCTCAGAGATGAAACAGCACCATGAGATGGGGTTTCACCCATGCCAGGGTACACAGGCAGTGGGTGCTGGGGCGGGGTATTGTGCCTTCCAGTGCACTTCCGTCCCTCCAGCACCCGAAATGTCATTGCCCCGTGCTGACCTCTTGCTTTCTTCCACCCTGACCCACTCCTCATGCAGTGATGGTGACTCAGATGTGGACTCGGAGCTGGAGGAGCGCGTGGATGGAGTGAAGTCTTGGCTCTCCAAGAACAAGGGCTCCTCCAAAGCACTCTCGGATGATGGCAGCCTGAAGGGCAGCAGGTGGGTGCAGGGCTGGGTGCAGGGCTGGCAGGGCACAACCGGGCTGAGCTGTGCTGGGAGATGGCTGGGGGTGGATGGGCACCTCTGGGATGTGGCGCTCAGTGCCATGTTCCCACCTGGTGCTTCCGTGGCTGGTCAGGGAGGGATTAATGCTGGTGAGTGGTTTGAACTCCACTGGGGACACATCTCCCCATCCAAAGGAACCTCCTTTGTTCCCCTTCTCTCATCCCACCCTGAAGGCACAAGGGCATTCACAGCCACCACCCCATCTGCCTCCCCAGGGCTCACAGTGGTAGGCTCTGTCTCTGCACAGCATTCCATCACTCCAGGACCGATTTCTTGCTCCATCCTTCCCTCCTTTGCAGCCCCACTACATCCCTCCCCACACCTCTGAGAAAATGACAGTAGAGGTGAGGGACATGCCCAGGCCCCCTCACGCTGTGGGGTTGGGGCACACATCCCCCCTCTCCTTCCCTGTGGAAACCTCTTGCCTGCTGAGCACAGATTGCTTTTATCCAAACCCAATTTCCTAGCAGGGCTCCAGGAGTCTCAGGGGAC
>WEKX01024179.1:178966-203911 GCA_013390025.1 Pitta sordida | reverse complement strand
GCCCGAGGACCGGGCGGCCGTCATTGCCCGCGCCTTCGCCGACGCCAGCGGCCGGGCTCGGCAAGGGCTGGACAAGCGGTGGTCCCTCTCGGCCACCGACGTTGAAAAAGCCTCCGTCGCCTCCGCCCCGGTGAGCCGAGTCTCCTCCACCTCCTGGCGCGGGCCGGAGGACGGCGATGATGGGGACGAGGGTTGCTCGCTGCTGAGCTTCGCCCTCTCCAGTCCCGGCAGCTTGCGGAGCAGGCGTGGGGGGCCTGAGGGTCGTCCCGAATCGCGGCTCTCCCTGGCTCGCAGCCGCCTGGATGAGGCGGACGAGGGGTCCCGCGGGCAGCCCCTCTTGGGGCGCAGCTTCTCTGTGCCCCCCCGGCCCCGCAGCGCCGCCTCGGAGGAGGAGAGTCCTGGGAACTCCCGCCCCGTGGGGCAGCGCTCCTACCTCGACCCCGACCTGGAAGCTGCTATCCAGGAGGTGCTGAGCTACCGCCCGCCGCGGTCCAGGGTGTGCTCCAGCCCCGAGGCCGACTCGGGGGATGACGGCCGGAGTGTGCGGAGCGTGCGGAGCGCGGCCCCTCTGGGCGCTGCCGATCGCCCCTCCGGGAGCCTGCGGCGCTCCGCGTCCGCCCTCGACTTCNGCTGGGGGTGGATGGGCACCTCTGGGATGTGGCGCTCAGTGCCATGTTCCCACCTGGTGCTTCCGTGGCTGGTCAGGGAGGGATTAATGCTGGTGAGTGGTTTGAACTCCACTGGGGACACATCTCCCCATCCAAAGGAACCTCCTTTGTTCCCCTTCTCTCATCCCACCCTGAAGGCACAAGGGCATTCACAGCCACCGCCCCATCTGCCTCCCCAGGGCTCACAGTGGTAGGCTCTGTCTCTGCACAGCATTCCATCACTCCAGGACCGATTTCTTGCTCCATCCTTCCCTCCTTTGCAGCCCCACTACATCCCTCCCCACACCTCTGAGAAAATGACAGTAGAGGTGAGGGACATGCCCAGGCACCCTCACGCTGGGGGGTTGGGGCACACATCCCCCCTCTCCTTCCCTGTGGAAACCTCTTGCCTGCTGAGCACAGATTGCTTTTATCCAAACCCAATTTCCTAGCAGGGCTCCAGGAGTCTCAGGGGACTCCCTCCCTCTGCCGAGCAGGGGAGAAAGATCTGAGCTGGTTTCTGTTAATTGGTTTAATTTATTCAGCGGTGCAGATGTAAAACATTTTGTTATTGGAGATAATTCCACCTTTTCTGAAGTCAGGAATCAAACGCAGCGGCTCCAGGTAGCCGACAATGAAATAAATTGAAGGCAACACTTTAAAGGGGGAATCAAAGTGCTTGGCTAGAACAATTCCCACGTTTACATGACATTTTTCCACGATGCCATTTCCCGCTGACGCAAATTGCCGAGGCCGCCTCGCTGCCCCCCCCAGCCCCCAACTCCCCCGCTCATCTCCGTCTCTCTCCTGTCTCCCCGGTGCGTGCGGGGCCGCGGTGCTGCGGGACAGGTCAGCCCCGACGGACGGTCCCGACGCCGAGGAGCGGCCGGTGTCGGTGTTGAGCTCCCTCAGCTACAGGAAGCGGCCGGGCCTCAAGGACTCCATAGGCGGCCGCGGGGATGAGCAGACGCTGTTCAGCGCTTTGGGCGAGCGGCCGCCTTCCCCCGAGNTCGCAGCCGCCTGGATGAGGCGGACGAGGGGTCCCGCGGGCAGCCCCTCTTGGGGCGCAGCTTCTCTGTGCCCCCCCGGCCCCGCAGCGCCGCCTCGGAGGAGGAGAGTCCTGGGAACTCCCGCCCCGTGGGGCAGCGCTCCTACCTCGACCCCGACCTGGAAGCTGCTATCCAGGAGGTGCTGAGCTACCGCCCGCCGCGGTCCAGGGTGTGCTCCAGCCCCGAGGCCGACTCGGGGGATGACGGCCGGAGTGTGCGGAGCGTGCGGAGCGCGGCCCCTCTGGGCGCTGCCGATCGCCCCTCCGGGAGCCTGCGGCGCTCCGCGTCCGCCCTCGACTTCTCCCGGCACTCCTGCCGGTGCCGCAGCAGCTCGGGCTCCTCTGAGGATGAGGAGGAGCGGAAGAAGAAGAGCGCCAAGAAGCGCGCCAAGAAAGCCAAGAAGAAATCCAAGAAGAAGAAGAAGAAGCAGGAATCATCATCCGAATCCAGCTCCTCCTCCGAGTCCTCCTCCGGCTCCACCAGCTCCTGCCGCAGCACCTCCAGTGTCAAGAAGGGTCCGCGGGCGGCGGGAGGGGAGGAGCCGACACGTCCTGCCCGGGGCAAGAAGGAGGAGAAGCAGCGGAAGAAGCAGGTGGATAACCTGATGATGAAGTACCTGTACCGGCCCGAGAGCGACTGAGGCAGGAGGTGGGAGTGGTGTGTGCTGTGCAGCATGAACCTCCCCGTGTGCCACTAACCGCTCGCCCTAACCCCTGACTCTGGACATGGAGTCCACCTCCGCCGGGATGCGGCACCCCGGGATGGGGCACCCCTCTGTGCCTGCAGCAGCCCTGCTTTTGGGGTGCCGCAGGGCATCCCCGATGCATTTCCGTCTGTGGGATGGCTGAAGTGGGACCAGCTGTCCATGCTGCCAGGACACGGCATGTTCAGGATTAGTGGCTGTAGGGACACTGGGAAGCGTTAACTCCTTCCTGGCTCCCTGGCCACCAGCCAGGACACAGCTGGATTTATTCCTTCAGGAAATGTAAAGGTTTTTGGGCAGCACAGCATCCTGCTCGCCTTGGAAATGGGGAGGAGTGGGACGGGTACTAACACGCCCCCACCGCAGTGTGTGAGTGCGGAGGGAGGCAGCATCCATGGTGGGGACCTGGGGTGGGTGGCAGGAACTTGGAGGTGCTGCCCTGTGTCCTGCAGGGTGCCTGTGAGAAGGATTTGGGATGTGAGCAGCCTCACTGTGCAGGGCTCTGTGGCTCTGCACCTTGTTTGATCCAGAGGACAAGGTGTGCTGGGGCTTACCAGCAGTGATTTCAGAGCAGGTTCCATCCTTTCTGATGGCTTGAATAGAACGGCTGCCAGAGGGAAAATAAGCCTTTTGGGAGGGTGGTTGATGTTGGGCTGCCTGTCCTGGGTCCAGGGAAAGCCTCACAGGGGAGAAACACCCCCAGCACCCAGCCCTGGATCCAGTTACAACTGGGACCCTCAGGAGGGGATGTGCGCGAGTGCCGGTGTTGGCATCCAGGGCCACGAGCCCTTTCCTGAGCACAGTGTGCTGGGTGCCCATGGGGATGGCAGCCCCTGGGCAGGTTCAACTCAGCCCCACCTGGGAGTGAGGGCTCAGTGCGGCAAGGAGTCGGCTGCAGTGGGGCATACCCCAAATGTCTCAGAAATAATAAAAAAGGAAGCAATCAAGGCTCCATCCAGCTGGCTGCCAGCGTGCTGGCTCACCACAGCTTCCGCTGCAGCCAGAGGAAATTGTGCTCAGCAGCCAAGCCATGCTGGGGACGTGGAGCTCCCCAGGACCCCCACTAACCCCTTTCTCTCCTACAGCCCCCCAAGCTCCCGGCACACCTTCACCTACGACAGATGGGACGAGGAGCAGGACGCCGGGGACAGCACACGCCGCTCCTCCCGCAGCTCTCCCAGTGCCAGCGAGGCAGAGAGCCGGGCTGCTGAGACCCCTGCCTAACTCCCCACCACTTCCCAACGCCCCAGGAACACTCAGCTCCACGGGGCCGCCCCGAGCAGCCGGTATTTCTTCTGCACGGAGTGGGGACATATGCGCAGCCGCCCCCTGGCCCCGGCCATGGGGGGAGCAGCCCGGCCGGCTCGCTGGCTGCACCCCCCCAACTATTGCCACTTCCTGTCTATCCTTGGCGGTGGAGTTGGCTGCTCCGGCACCCTGGATTTATTCCTCAGTGCCTGCTGGCTCCTTATTTTGTAACTTAAACTCCCACCCTCTGGCACCCTGCCGTCCTCTTATATCCCTTTTAGTTGAGCCAAAGACGTCTCTCGCTGGCCGGGCCTTGGGGAGCAGCTGCCCAGCAGCCGGGAAGGGAATGTGGGGATGGGGACCCACATGTCCACCTGGGTTTTCATCAGCCCCCTAACCCTGCCTGGCTGTTTTGCACTAGTCCAGCTGTGCGTCCCACCAAATCCCCTTTACTTTCAGTATGAAAATAAACGTCATTTCTGGCTGGTGACACCGGCTGCTGCCTGCTCTATGTGCCGGGGTGGTCTCCCCATTTTGGGGGGGGTGGGGGTAGCTTGCATGCTGGCAGGGTCTGGTGGAATGGATCCAGCACCAGCAAGGATGTGGGGCTGCATGGAAGGGCTGAGCCTGCCGCCCCCATGGGTGCTGGGGTGGGTAGGGGGAGAGCCCTCGTGGGTGCTGCCACTGAATCATTTATCAATCTTAATAAATATGCAGATGAGCAGTGGGACAGAGTCGTTGTCTGCCAGCGTTAATAATTTAACACAAGGGAGATGATGTGCATTGCTGGCTGCCTTGGCCCTGGCACCTGCCAGCCTGTGCCGTGTGCTGTCCCCTGCACCAGACTCCAGGGACCCCCCCCTTGCCCCCGAGGCCCCCCACACTCCTGGGACCTTGGCAAACCAGGTTATTTGATCCCTTTCCCTACCATCCCTTTGAAACACACAAGCCAAGCTCTGCGCTCGCTGCCATAAAGCCACGCTGCGCTAATGCGCTTTCATTAAGTGGGAGCGATCTAATGATAATAAAATGGCACATTTAACATTAAAACATTTAACTTGACTCCTAAGCGAGTGTGTCTCTCCACGCTGCTCCAACTCCATCTTCATGAGGCTAACAAAGCTCCTTAATTTGTTCCCAGGGAGCGGGTGCTTGCTAGAGATGGCTTGGCACCACATGGCATGGGGGGTGCTTGTATGCAAGGACAGGGAGAGGCTGGGATGTGGGGAGGCAGGGTACCGGGATGCCGGGACGTGGGGGTGCTGGGTTGCAGGCATATGGGGATACCCAGGTTCTGGGATGTGGAGGTGCAGTGGTGCTGGCGTGCACTTATGGAAGACCTCTGGGATGGATTGGTGCCAGGATGATGGGTGCTGGGATGGTGGAATAGAGGGTTATGGGGATGCGGGGTGGCTGTGCTATGGGATTGGAGGTGTGCAAGCATATTGGGACACCAGAGTGCAGGGAGGTGAAGATGTATTGATATGCACACACTGGAGTGTAAGGACAGTCCAGGGCACCACTGGGATGTCAGGACACAGCTGCAGGCTGGTGCAATGCCATGGGAGCACATCTGGAGCCCCCACACTTACAGTGCAACCTTGAGCACACCTGGAAAGCGGGTGATGGTGAAGGGTGCCAGGCTATGGGATGGCTCCTCACCCAGGCTTAGCTCACACAGCAACTTCCCCACCACTGGTGCAAATTTGAACCCGTGGCCTGTGGGAAGGAGAGGGGAGTTGGGAGGTACAGTTGCCCCATGCCCTCGGCCAGTTCTGGGGTGCTGGGCTGGGAGGGTGGGTGCCCTTCCTACCTGAGAAGCCGGCACCGATGACAATGTTGCTGAACTTGGGGTGGCGGTCCAGGATGAAGTCTTCATCTGGAGTGTTCTGGGGGAGCCATGGTGTGAGGGTAATGGGCCAAGGGTCCAATCTTGGACCCAAGGTGTGGGGTCCTTTTTCTTGCGAAAAGATGGCAAGGTCCACCTTGGGGAGGGGGTGGGCTCAGGACCCCAGATGCCTGGATCCTGCAGGGGAAGTCTCACCGTGTAGAGGCAGGTCTCCATCACAGCTGGCTGGGGCTCCAGTCTGGGCAGATAGCTGCTGATGAAGCTGCTCAGGAGGCCGATATCAGGGTGGGAGGTATCTGGTGGGGCCTGATCCCTCTTCTCAGGGTCAATGGGCCTGCCATGGTGGTGGCACACCTGAGGGACAATTGGTCAGGGTGGGCTGGTTAAGGGGTCCTCCCCCCCCCACTGTGTCCCACTCACCTTGACCATCCCTGGGTACTCAATGGCAGGCAGCCCATAGATGCCGTGGGGGGCTTGGCTCAGCCCCAGTGTCAAGAAGCAGGGACTGACACTTCCTGTACCGGTGCTCCCAGGTTGCTTCTCCCTCCAGTAGCAGACGCTGATGCGCAGGGGCTGCAATCACTGCATTAGCTCTGGCCGTCACTGTGCCACCCCACTGTGCCACTGACCCTTACCTGCAGCGGCAGGCGGAGGCCCAGGCGTTCCACGAGGGGACCGGTCCAGGATCCAGCCGTGATGATGAGCCGAGGGGCTCGGTACACCCCGGCTGTGGTGGTGACAGTGACCACGGCCCCAGGTTCAATGCACAGCACCTTTTCCCCATCCCGCAGGGTGCCCCCGTGCCGACGAAAGAGCTCCTGGGTGGGAATTGTATCAGGAGGTGACTGCAGAGATGGAGCCAGGGGACCCCTATCCTGTCCCAAATCACCCCATCTGTTCCATCCCACATATTCCACCCCATCTCCTCGGCAGCACCCACCTGCACTGCCCGCAGTGCCCGGTCAGCGAAGAGCACCCCAGCGGTGCTGTCAAACACGGCCACTTCACCAGTTTGGAGTCGGAAGCCAGGAAAGAGCTGGGCCAGTGCCACGGCGTCGAGGACCTGGTCAGCACCCAGGCTGCGCCGATAAGCCTCCAGCTCCGGGTCTCCTGCAGGTCCCAGCAGCACCAGTCCCGTCTTCCTGCACCCCAGCAGTCATATCAGCTCCCCTGCTCCTTCTCCCTGTGCAGACCCACTACTTGCTTTGCCCCTGGGGGAAACTGTGGCACCAGTGATACTTGGGATGTCCTACACCCTGGTGGTGGGGCACCAGAGGGAGGGGTTGGATGCCAGCATCCTGCTTTTCCCCTTCAAACACAGCAAGTGCTATCAGCCCTGACCCCAGCACCTGAGGATCATTTAGGTGCTCATTTCCTTAATGATACGTGTTTCCTTCATGGAGCCCCATAAATTACCAAGGACTGGCAGCTGCCTGCTGGGGCAGCCACAGCTCCCAGCCTTGCGGGGAGGGGGTGGGGCCCATTGGGTGCTTCATCCCCGTCCCTGTCACCTGTAGAGCCTGGTGCCAGCCTCAGCCTCCAGCTGCTGCCAGAGGTGGAAGCTGTCAGGTATCATGCGGGAGTAGTGCTCCTGGGGGTAGGCGCTGCGGATGATGCGACTCTGCCCGTGTGAGCTGCCTCTTGAGTGGGGCAGGAAGAACTGTGGGGTAGAGGGGACATGGAGGTGACCACAGACACCGCCGCCCCCAACCCCACCAACCCAGTGTGTGCCAGTGCTGTGCTGAGGCGGGAACCTGCCGTCACAGGCTGTCCTGTCATCCAGGGTGCCAGGAAACAGCAGGAGATGGGGGTGCTGGCACTGGGGACATGGGGGTAGTTGTGTCAGGGACAAAGGGCCCTGGCACTGGCAACTGTGTTGCCAGAAATGGCTCTGCTCTGTCATGGTGGAGGGCAGCTGGAGGGCAGCCAGGTCTATAGGAACCCGCTGCAGCCTGTTGGGGCTGGTGACATGGCAGGATGGGGTCACTGGTACCTGTTCCAGCAGCAGAGTGTCCTTGTGGCGCTGGGCCAGGTGGTAGGCAGTGAAAGAGCCCTGTATGCCGGCCCCGATGACGATGGCATCGTAGTTGGCCTTCTGGGGCTCCCTTGGGGTGGCCATGTCCGTCCTTGTCCCCGTCACTGTTCCTGTCCCCACGGGCAGCCGGAAGCTGAGCAAAGGGGAGGAACAGGGCAGAGTCCAGCCAAGCTGAGCATGTGGTGGAGCCTTGGCCACTCTCCAGCCCTGTGGGGCTGCAGGGACACACAGGAGCCACATCTTTCCCAGCCCCAGGGCTGGCCAGGGAAGAGCATCCCCATTCCCCCACCAACAGCAGCACATGGTCCCACCAGGGCAGGGAGCTCATTTAATCAGAGCAAGTGGGTGAGATAAATGTGATGGAAAATTGTCTCCAATAAATCTCCCTTTCCCTCTCCAGTGGTCACTGCTGGCTCCAGCTGCACTGGGACACAGGGTTTGGTAATGCCCCCGTTTGTGTGCCGATGGGAAACCCCCACTTGCTTCCTGGCAAAGTGTTGTTCTTTTTTTTCCCCAGTACAATTTATTGCAGCCATAAACCATTTTGTTGCCATCTTTTGTTGTTAGTTTTTTTAACGGGAGATAGGGCTGATTTAGGGCTTGACAGAGCTGCTGGGAAGTGGCACAGAGCCCCATGTCCTATGAGCAGTGGTGGATTTTGCAAGTCTGCAAAATTTTTGGGTGTGATTTGGGGTCTGGGGACAATCAGCAATGCCTTGGGGTGGAGGATAACACAGATGCCTCTTTTGTCCATTGCTGCTACTGCCCTATGCTGCCTGACAGCTAATTAGGGGAATTAATTTACTCTGGCTTCCGTGGTGTAAAAGGCATTATTTACTGGTTAATCGTTATTATTACAAAATGTTAAATATCATTATTTATTTTGCCGCTTGCCTCCAGTGATGAACGAAGCATCGGGGAGCACTGGAGGTCCCCCAGGGGACATCCTGGCATTGTGCAAAGGCAGAACCAGCAGCTCACAGCAATGGGGAGGGGACAAGAGGAAGATGAAGAGCACGGGCAAAGTTTGGGGTGCTCCCCAGACCCTTCACCCACCTCACTGCCCACGACCACTACTGGATTGAATGCATCCCAGTCTCAGCATCACTGTGATGCCCGGGGCTCTGCATCATGCAGGGCACTGTTAAATTAGCACATCCTCTCTTGCCTTTGATGTTAGAAATAATTCACCAATTTCCCTGGATTTCAGCTCGGGTTTTTTGCTTTGAACAACCCCTCTACCTGCTCTTCCTTTTTTACTGGGAAGATGAGGAATAATTAATTATCCGTGCAATGTTAAATGGTAAAAATGAACTCCTCTCCTGTTAGTGGTGTGTTAATGGAACGGATGGAAAAGCCTCGCTTGTGATGCTACAGAAACCGTCTAAGGGAAACCATTGAGGGAAAACCATCTATGTGGTGCTGATGACCATCCCTAGGGCTCTGCAGGACCCCCCAAGCCATTGCTTTCATTCCACAGGTGAACCCAAACTGGGCTGATCCCGGGCATCAGGGAGGTCTGCAACCCCATGCCCTAAAAAGCAGCTGCATGACCTCATCTTGCTTTTGGGGTGAATTTTTGTGGGATCCCCCCAGCCCTATGCCAGAGCCTCTATCATCCCAGCCGTGTCCTCTTCACCTGGGTTTGTATTAACTGGCAGCAAGAAATCCATTTCCCTAAGCAGCCGATGTGGGTCAGGACAGCTCAGTAAAACTGAAATATTCCCTGTGTGGGCTGGGTGGATAGATGGAAAAACTCAAGGCTGCCAACGGCATGGAGAGGGGAAGATGGGGGGTTGGGGAACTGCCTGGCAAGGCTGCAGGAGCTGCCCCAGCTCAGATCCACGTGGGACTGGGGAAATGGGCAACAAGGAACTTTGGCCAGGGCTGGGCAGGGATCAGCTATGGTTTGATAGGTGCCGGACTCTGCACCCACTGTGTGCCGGACTCTGCACCCACTGTGTGCCCTGCACCTGCTGTACACTGGGATGGCAGCTGAAGTTTCACAAAATCCCATCATCCACCTGCACTGGCCTCATACTCCACCAAGCACTTCAAAAAGAATTAGGGAGCAAGGTCATTCCCCAGGGAGCCAAGGGGAGCACGGCATCATTCTGGCCTGGCCACAACGTGCTGGCTCCAGGCACATTTGCCCCCATTTTCCTCCCCAGTCTTTGCCATTCTTTGACGGCACCTGCAAAGGATTGTTTGTTTTTTTGTCAAAACCAACAGCTGCCAAAGGCAGCCACTCATTAGCAGTCCAGGTACGTGCCTCGGGAAGCGTCGGGTGGATTAAAATTATTTGAATATCAGAATATTAGAACTTCAATTTGGCCTCAAAATGCTCATCTTCCAAACCCTACCAGGGCTTTGCTGCATTAAACATTAATGGAGCTACCGGCGGATCAAAGTTTTGGGTTTAGAGCTGAAAGCACTTTGTGGGAGAGCCAGCAGCACCCCTGGGATGAGAAGGATCCCAGGATCGTTGTCAGCCCCACTCCCACTGCAGCCGTGGGGCTGGTGGCACACAGACAGTGCCATGGGGCTGGGTGGCACACAGCCCATGCCATGGGCCTGACCACTGTCCTTTCCTCCCCTTGCCATTCCATACAGCACATGGTTTGCCATTCTCCATGACAGGAATGATGAGTGTCAGCAAAGCAGGGCCTGGGATTAAAAATAAACCCCCACCAGAGCTGACTGCGTGGGCTGTGTGTGCAGTGGGGCTGGCCGGGCTGCGGGGGATCCGGCAGTGGGAAACCATCTGGGTTTTTGCAGAGATGGAGGGGGGAGTTATTAAACAAAGAACTGGTTTTTTTACATTTTTAGCACCCGCAAGAGCCGTCCATCAGCCAGCACAGAGCCGCTTGGTGCCGGTGCCAACGCCATCTGCCCAATGCCGGATGCCCCCCTGAAACACCGAGGCAGGGGGCTGGGGAGGGGCTTTGAACGCCCCCCATGAGAAATAGGGAGCTCTGTCTGTGCCGTGGGGACAGAGCCGTGTCCAGGCCTCTGCCTGGAGGATGATGAGCCCAGCCCTAAATTGGGCTATTTAGGGATGGGGAAGGGCAGCAATAGGAGGCTGTCATGAGTGTCCTGGCGGGTGAAGCATGTCGGGGAGGCAGGATATGATGGGGTGGGCACCGAGCACCTTTCCCACAGTCATCCGTGGCTCCCGCTCCGCAATATCGCTGAGATTCGGGGAGAGAGGGAGGCTTAGGAGATCCCCCTCCCCCAGTCTTCTTCTCCCAGCATTTTCCGGCGCCGCATTCGGAGAGTTACGGCGTGGGGGTGGGGTGGCAGGGAGGCGCACCCCCCCCTCCTTCAGCCTGCGGGATTGGAGGGCGCAGCGCTGGGAGACTTACGGCGAGGGGGGGTCGGGGGGGAAAGCGGAGATGCCCCCCCCNGCCGGCCGACACCCACCCCCGGTCACCCCCTGCCGTACACACCGACCACCCCTCCGGTTACCGGTGGCTTCAACCCGCCTCCGTCGCCGCCAAACTTTGCCAACTCGTGCTCGCCCCCGGTGCGGCGGGGGGCGCTCCCCGATCTCCCCCCTCCCCGTCCCCAGCCCTGTTATCCGCCCCACCGCCACCCCCTCCGGGGGCGCGCAGAGCGGTTTGCAGCCGGGCCGGTGAAACGCCGCCCCCGGGCAGGCTCCGGCTGCAGCCCCTCCGCCGGTATTGCCGCTGATGGGGGGGCACCGCTGCACCGGGGGCTGGGCAGGCACGGAACGCCCGGTGGGACCCGCTCCCGCGGTCACCGAGCCCTTCGAGCCGCCCTCTGTCTGGCTCTGCCGTGAGCCCGTCCCTCCGTCGCGGGGCTGGGGGGCACTGGGGGCATTTGGCTTTTCCCCTCTTCTCCTCCCTTGGGGTGACCCCTTCGGCCGAGGGAGGGGTGCGGTGGAAGCAGGGATGGCTGGTGTTGGTCCTTCCCAAGGAGAGCAGCCAACACCCAGCTTGGCTCTTTGGCTCTGCCACCCATGGGGCACGGGCAGGCTCGATGCCTCGTGACTCCACTGCCCCAAAAATCGGATTGGAGACCCTCCGAGACGTGGGGAGACCCGTCAGGAATCGGGGTGCCCAGGACAACTGTGGCCATGCATGGGGCGATGGGCGGGTCGTGGTCCAGCCCTGCTGTACCCGGTGGGATGCGGGATGCAGGATGCGGGCACCGGCTGCAGGCAGCAGCCGTGCGGGGAGTTACATAAACTCCCCATCTGGTAGCGGAGCCTAGGCGGGGAAGGGCGCCGTGGCCCTGCGCCCGCTGCTATTCCCAGCTCGTTCTGCCGCCTGGGGCTGCTGTCACAGCCTTATTCCTTGGGAAAGGAGATATACGGGGGCAGCAAGTGGGGTAATGCCACGGCACCCCCATCTCCTGCCCTGCTGCAGGGGCAGTGAAGCTGGAGTGGGGTCTGTGTTTCTGGCTCTGTCCTGGGAGGAGGGTCTGGGGCAGGGCAGGTTTCCCCCAAGGGAAGTTAGTGCTTACTGTGTCAGTTTAATGATTTCTAATGAGCAATTACCTCTAGTCAGTCCCCTAATTTCTGAATATCAATAAAGTTAATTAAACTCTGCATGTGCATTTCCCAGTCTTAGAAGTAGGGATACTCTGGGAGGTGCTCAGCTTTTCCCAGGGCTGGGACCCCTCAGATCCTGCCTACCCTGTGCCCCTTGCCATGTGAGGCCCACCCCCCCAGTTCCCTGTCCCACATCAGGCAAGGCTTCCATGCAGCACCCCAATTTCCATGCAGCACCACCATGTTCAGTGTTACTGTGGCCTTGCTTTGGCATTGATGGGCTGGTGTGTGATGGGGCTGAGCAATGGGTTGGGGACATGGGGACAGGGAGTCTTGGGCCCCTCAGTCAGGATGGGGGGCTTGATGGTGCCTCCTGAGTGACGGCAATGCAGGGTTTGATCCTTTCTCTCCCCTGCCCCAGCCCTAGGACAGCACCAGACCCTGGTGTCCACAGGGATTTGCCCCAGCAGAAAGTGGGCTCTGGACCCCGTGGCACTGGTGCAGCCAGGTGTTATGGTGCAGGCATGGCTGCATTCATCCTGCCCCACTGCAGCCCCTCTCTCCAGCTCTCCAAAGCCGTGACAGACTGGGCAATTTTTGAGGTGGTCATCTTAGCTGTGGTGAAGGGACCTCCTTGTAATTTGGGGTCCTAGAAGCCTGAGATAATGGGAAGCAGCACAGGTTGTGGCAGGGGACACCAGGGCCTGGCTGCACCCCCATGAGCTGTGCCACAGCATCCAACATCAGCCAGATACACCGTGCCTGCAGGGAAGATGTATTTAGGGGACATGGTGCTTCTGGGGTTGTGGATGTTGGTAGGGGTCTTTCTGCAAGGATCAGGCTGGGGAAGGAGGCAGGCGTCTGCTACAGTAATTAACGGCGCGTGTGCTCGTGCCCTGCGTGCCTCAGAGGAGTTCGTCACTGCCACGCTGCCGTGCCGCCAGGCCAGGATTATCTGGATAATACTCTTAAGCCAGAGAGTGGGAGGGCAGGGCTGTCCCGTGGGGACGTGGGGCGCAGGATGAGCCAACCACCCCCACCATCCCCCGGGAGCCTGATTGCCGCAGGGATCGTCTGTGGGTTTGCAGCGGTGCGGATGAATTCGGCACAGGGTGCTGTGCCAGGCAGGGCTTCCAGGCAGAGCCAGAGCAGTAGAAATGGGGGGAAATGGGGCACAAAGAAGCTTGGGCAAGGACATGACAAGGGCACCCGCAGGCATGGTTCGGAGCAGTGGGGAGATCCCCCCTTGTGCTGCTGGTGGGACCCCCAGGCTGGCACAGAGCTCTAGGGTTGTTTTCCCATGTGCAGCCCCGTGCCAGGGTAGGGACTGGAACTGACCCCGGCTGCAGGGTCCTCCAGGATCACCAACAGCCCCCAGGGGAGGCAGATGAAGTTGTGTCTCCAGCAGCTTTGACGGGAGAGGATAATTTTGCCTCCAATCAATTCTTTAAATGCGCACAATTGAAAGATTGCCTCTGAAAGCTGCCTATAACCAGGGAGGTAATGGATTCCCTCCAGGCGCAGGCAGGAGCTTAGGAGCAGCAGCATCCCTTCCTCCTGCTGCTGGGGAGATGGGGTGAACCAGAGGACCAACACCACTCCTGCCACGGTCATCTTTGGGTGGGTGAAGGGGCTGCCTGGACCTGACAGAGGCAGCTGGGAAATGCCTCTATCTGCCTGGCTCGCTGCCAGCCTGCCCTGTGCTGAGACCTGGCACTGCTCATCACATCCTCCGAGGTGCTGGGGGGTTCCCATTGGTCAAGGCTGGAGATACACTCGATCCCCAGCCTGCACGAGAAGCAGCAGGAGCCGGCCCACACGTTCGCCGTGCCAGTAGGAATTATTACATATATAATTTAAATGCAGTAACGAGCTGTGCTGAAGGGATCAAATATTAATCAGCTGCAAGAACGCTGCTCTGACCCCGCGAAAATGAAGAGAGGTGCTTGAAATGCCAGATCAGCCAGTGCTGGGTGATGCACAGGGTACTGCTGGGTCAGGGTGGACTCCGGTGGTCCCCAGCTGCCCTGGGAGGTGGCAGCAAGAAGGAATGCGGCCGTGGTGTCAGTCCCCGGTGGCTTCTAGAAATAGATGGTTCGTACCATGGGAAAAGCAGTGACAGGGCAGAGTGTGGGGCTGGCTGGAAGGGACATGGTGCTGCAGGTCACTGGGATGCTGTCTCCGGCGGGAACAGGCGGCGATGGGAGGGAATGGTGTCTGCGGGAAGGATGACATGGCTGAGCAGCCCAAAGCGGAGCCCGACGAGCAGCTCTCGCTCGCCTCCCGCAACCGATTTCAATTACTGTCGCTGGCAGCGGACAGAGAAGGGAGGTGGGAGATGGGAGGGAAGCGTGGCTCTGCTCTCCCTGCCTGCCTCCTGCCTGTGATGGGAAGGCCCCTCCAGGACCCAAGAGTGCTCCGAGGGCTGGATGCTCCTGTCACACAGAGGGGTGAGCTGTGCTGGGTCCTGGGGGAGGCCAGAGCTTGCACAGAGCCCCACGCAGGTCTGGCGTTCACACTGTGGGCACTGCAGAGTGGCAGAGACTGGGTGCAGCCCGGCAGTGGAGTCGGTCACAGGGGATCCTGATGCAGGGCTGGAGGGGCTGATTTGGGTACTATCAGTGTAGGGAGGGGGGACATGGCACCACACAGTGCTTGGGTCCAAAATAGTAACAGACATACAATTTATCACCACTGCCACCATGCAGGGAAATTGCTGTACAAACCCATTAGCTCCACAGGGAGAGTGAGGAAGTGGGATTACATGGGCTGTGGGTGGCGAGGAGGGGACGAGGGCACCATTAGCATCCGCTGGGTGGGGAGGGAGGAAAGCCCCAGGCAGGGGCACCCTGGTGCTTGCCAAGCTCTGCCCTCATGCCCACCCAGTCTCAGTGATGCTCGGGGTGTTCAGTGTGTCAGGTGGTGCTCGGCCGCCGCGATGCTCCAGGGAACCGGTTGCGGTGACGTGACATGTGTCAGCGGGTAAATGACTGTTCAATTCAAGGAGAATCGCAAAACATACAAGGTCAAACGTTTCCCCGCCAGCGCTGCCATGAATATTAAAGCAGGGCTCCTCTTGTAGTTGCCAGGGCTGGTGGCCACACTCGCTGGCAGTGTCCCCGGGCACCAGGACAGCTGCTTGGGTCCCCTCCCCAGCTGCTCCAACAGTCTCAGCTTGGCCATGGGCATCTGGGGTCATTGGTAGCTCCAGGGTGGAGGCGGCCATGGGGTGGAGAGGCATGGACGTCAGCATAGGAGCCAAAGGGGTGCCCAGGTCACGACGCCAGGTTCTACGGGTTTGGCTGAGTGGCAGGGGAGCTGGCTGTACAGTCCTGCCTGTGCCTACCTGCCCCTGCCTTCACCCTCAAACTGTCTGGGTGCTCCTGCCTGCACACATCCATCCCTGCCAGCATCCTTACACCGCCCACCCACCCATGCCTGCCTGCATCCTGACACTGCCTGTATTCCCAGGCAGCCTACACCTGCCCATCCACCACCTGCACCCGCCTGTATTCCCTGCCTGTTCCTGCCCACACTGCCTTCCCACCTGGAAGCAAGGCCTGTTCCCTGCTAGGGCAGGAGACAGATGGGGATCTGGCATCAACAGGGCATCAACAGGGCATCCTGTGCCTGCTTTGGGGTCAGTTCAGGGGGATGGGGGCCATGGGTGAGGGAGCGTGGCGGTTGTGGGTGGGGGAGCATGGCATTGGCTACCTGACAGCTCATTCATCACGGCTGCCAGCCCTGGCCGTGGGGGCAAAGCCAGATTGGATTTTAAATTGGAAAATAAACCTGGAATCCTGTGAGGCCCTCCCCCTGTGCCAAAGACCCAGCTGCTCACACCTCCTGCCTGCCCCTCCTACAGAATGGGAAACTGAGGCATGGAACACTACCGTGCTACAGCACTGTGATGCTCCTGGGACCACCGAGGGCCTGCCCTGTCCCCTCCCTGAGCTGGGCACTTTGTTATTGCTTTCTTGGTGAGCAGCATTGATCGGTGCTCCCCGGGCGACCGCGTGCCACCTTATTTATTTATTTGTGACAGAAGGCAGCATCGATTCCTGCCAGGGGGGCAGCCGCCCACCACAGGCGGATTAGTCTCTGGCATCTCCCAGCTGCCGTTAATAAACTACTGCCCAGCAAAGCCAATGTGAGGGATTAGGGCCCTGTCCCAGCCATAGCCATGGACATGCCGAGGGACCCCGACGAACACATGGCTACTGGGGACCTGACAGTGTTTTGCAAGGGTCCGTGCCTATCCTGAGCTCTGGACGGTCCCTGCTGGATGCTTGGGCCTGGAAGGGTGGCTGATGGGTATCTGGTCCCGTGTCAACAGTCTCTGGTCACCTTGGGGACATGTGAGGGACATAGCTGTGGCACTGGAGATAAGCTGCTTAGAGACATCTGTGGAGGTGGAGGCTCTAATCCTGTGGTGTTCACGGGGCATGGGTGACAGCAGCTGGGCACCGGCTGCCTTCCCACGGTGCTCCGAGCATCCTGCATCCCCTGGTGCCCAGAGTAACCCATGGCACCCAGAGCCACCACACAAAGCCCAGGGCAGCACTTGGTGCCTGCCCAGCCCAGGGCGCACAGCGTCTGGGTGGGATCTGCTGTGGAATCCTTGCTGTGGGGTCTGGCCTCACCCAGTACCCTCAATGGGCACCACCATACCCACCAAGCCTCCTGGGCAGGTGAGATGCCCATGGGCAGGGGTGTCCAAAGGGCTGCGGTGAGCACTCCTACCCCAGGTTTTACTGTGTGGGGCAGCCGTGGCAGCCCAGGGTCCAGCCCTGAGTACTAATCTGCTATTAAAGCCTAACGGAATTTTTGGCACCCTTCAGTATAAACTCATTAACTTTTATGTTCTAATAAATGGATCCTATTAAAATATAATTCTGGCCTTGCTGGGGGGCAAGTGAACCTTTTGGAATGAGTGCGGGCAGGTGTTCACTTCTCTGCTGTGCTGCTGTGCCCAGGGCATTACCACCATCCTGGGGCAATGGCAGGGGGATGGTGAGGCACGGGATGGGTGGCAGGGGGTGAGGATGCCTCCCAGCATCCACCGGCTTCCCACCACGCTGCACACCCAAGATAATGTCTCTTAATAGTCCCTTAAAAGCAGCAGTCGCAGAGTAATTAATCTTCACGGGGCCCTGCCCTGCTACGGCTCGGGATAATTACCCGGTAATTGGCAGTATCGTGTCATCAGTGCCTGTGCTCGGCAGCGAGACGTGCCCACACGCTACTGTGGCCTCGTGCCCCACACCAGGCCTCCGAGGGATGCTGGGTGCCACCGTGGCATTCCCCTGCCACAGCACAGCAGGGCTGGGGAGCTGAGCCCGGCAGAAGAAGGGACAGTGCTGCCAGATCCAGGAGTGGGAGATACTGGGTGACTCATTAGGGCTGATTAAATTCTCTTTTATTTTTGGTCTGAAGGCTGTAAGCAGCTGGGCTGGGCATGCCGTGGGTTTGCTCAGGGACTAATGCTCGGGAGGGACTTGGGGCTGTGGATGGGAGGGGAGGAGCATTGTGGGGGGCAGGTCCTCTGCAAATTGACATGGCTCAGAGACATCCTCGCTGGAGAGGTGCTGAGCTCTCACAGACTCACAGCATTGGTGGCCTGGAGCACAGAATATTAGTCCAGGCTCTGGTGACGTTCCCAGTGCAGCCAGCCATGGTGATTATCTACATGCCAGCATTACAGGGATGCAGGGTCCTGGGTGCCCTTGGCGTGGGACAGCTACCTCCATGGAGAAGGAAAATCTGCAACCAGGAACACCCAGCCCCAGGGCTGTCCCCACCAGGGCTGGCTTACAGGAGGGGTGGGTACCCCTTCACTTGGTACAAGCTGCAGCTGTGTATTGACTAGCCGGGGCTTATATCCAGGGCTGCCCCAGAGAAGGTTATACTGGGGTGAGGTTGTTGGGGTCCTGCTGCATGTGGTTGATGTGCCATGCTGGTTTTGGTGGAATATTGGTGTGCAGGAAAGCCTTAGTCCTTGGAGCAGCATTGGCCTGTAGTGAAGAGTTGATCCGTGGGGAACTGTTGATCCCGTGTACACCATCAGTCCCCAGTGCAGTACAGTTCTGTGCTACTGCACCAGCATCACTCCCTGGTGTGGTATCTGTCCCCAGTGCTGCATCTACACCTGGCACAGCATCAATCCATGGACAAAGGTCTGTCCCAGGTGCCTCATGAGGCACAGTGCTGGTCTGTGATGAAGCAACAGTCCCTGGTGCATCACTAAACCCCCATCCCCTGTCAGCCCCTAGTAAAGCTTCTGTCCACAGGTCCCTGGCATCCCACAGTTTTTCCTCCCACCAGGCTTCAACGGGCTGGCGAAGAAGAGCGGCGAGAGCGCTGAGGTTGAGCCAACCGTGCTACCCACCCCGGCAGAGCGGGAGGCAGAGGCTCATTTTGTGAGCACAGCACCAACACTGAAGATCCTCAATCACCATCCGCTGCTGGAGGACCTGCTGCATGAAGCCTTCCTCAAGAAGGACTACCTGGCCCAGGCACCATTCCTGCCTGGTGGCCCTGGCCCACTCCTCCCCTCCAGTGCCCTAGAGCCAGCCCCTGGTCCTCCTGCCCCCAAGCCCTCACCTCACACCCCTGCCCTGCCCCGGCCTGCCTTCCCCACTGACCCCCTGACCACTCCAGCGGGGCGACATGGGCCATGGGGGGAGGCGTGGGGGGCTGTGCCGGGTGCTGACCCCTCATGGTCCCGCCCTGGGGTGCCAGCATCAGGCACTGCATCCCCCAGCCAGGCACCCACCACCACCACCGGCACATCCCTGGCACCCCGCGCTGGAGCCACTGCGGTGCCCGGGGATGAGGAGGGAACTACAACCACCTCCACCATCACCACCACCACCGTGACCACACTGCAGGGGCCAGGTGAGAGCTGGGGAGGGAGTCACATGGAGCTGGGGTGAAGTGGGGCTCAGCTGATGTTTCCTCTTTCTCCAGCTCCCTGTAACCGGACGCTGGCAGGTCCTGAGGGCTGGTTGGTGTCCCCGGAGCCAGTTGGTGTCCCCTATGATGGCAGCCTAGACTGCACCTACACCATCTCTGTCTACCCTGGTTATGGCGTGGAGCTCAAGGTGAGCTGAGGTCTGTGGGTGGGACAGAATCCCAAGTGCCTGCATACAAGTGTGACACGTCCTCTACTCCATGCTGTGTCTGTGTGACTGTGCAGGGTGTGGCCAACACACGTTCTTGTCCCTGTCCTCATTCCCATTGCTGTGTTGTCAAGCCAGCACGGCTTACTCAGGGCATCGCTCAGCTTCAGGCCCCGGTGCAGGGATGTGGGTGCACAAGCCAGTGGGATGTCCCAGGATGCTCTGTGCCCACCAGCTGCCTGGCTGGCACCATCACAAAGAAGTGCTGTGAGATTTAATTAACAAAGCCCTGATGGAGAAGGTGTAAGCAATGCCAGCAGGTGCCGTGTTGTGGTGCAGAGCCAGGAACGCCCAGAGCCCACCTGCCAGGAGCAGAGGCTGACAGCAAATCCCACTGTACTGAGGCCACATGCTGCTGTCATCAGTGGCACGTGGCCATGCGTACCCGGTTCTGCCAGACCCACTGCTGAAGGGGCCACAGGGCATTGCTGTGGCTCACTGAAAGCCAGTGGTGAGCCAAAAGCAGCATCTCCACTATTAGCCCTGCTCCCGCCCACACTTCACCAGTGCTGCTGCTCCTCACCATGCAGCACTGCTTAATTAACATCATTAATAGCAAATTGCTCTGGAGGGCTGGAGCACACACCTGGCTGTCAGTGAGGCCGTTGGTAGGTTGTAGGCCTGGCTGTGTTGAGATGCTCCGGCAGAGCTGCTGGCTGGGCCCGGCTGCTCCTGGCAAGGGGGATGATTTATGGTGCTGCTAACCATGTTTGAAAGGCACTGCCCCGCGCAGACAAGCTCCAGTGCGCTATCGACCGCGGAGAAGCCTCTCAAGAACCAGCTCCGAACCTGGTGATGCTGCAGTGGTGACTCCTGTGTCCCCTGCAGGTGGAAAACATTAGCCTGGCCGAGGGGGAGACATTGACGGTGGAGAGTGCGGGAGGTCTGGAGCCCATCCTCCTGGCCAACGAGTCCTTTCTGCTGCGGGGCCAGGTCATCCGCAGCCCGGCCAACCTCCTCACCCTTCGCTTCCAGAGTCCCCGGCCCCCCAGCCCTGGATCCTACCACTTTCACTACCAAGGTATCAGGCACAAACTCCCCTGTCTGCCACCCCCCCACCCCGGGGACTTCCCTACAGACACGGCACCAATTAGGAGTGTGGCAGTGCATCGGGAGTTCATCTGTGCCGCTGGCAGGTTCAGGGGATACTGACCGGGCAGAGAACCCTCACGGAGAGCTATCTGGTGTGAGCAATTACAGGTTCATTTGGCATCATTCCTGGCTGCCATAAGCACCGTGTCACCCAGTCCTGCACCCCTCGGGGTGGGGGGGGCTGGGGAGGAGGGGGGCTGCGACCTGAAGGGGGTCTATTGCCCCCTGCCCTTGGTGATGTCACCACCTGTCCCCAGCCTACCTGCTGAGCTGCCCCTTCCCGGCGCGGCCGGCTTTTGGGGAGGTCTCGGTGAGCAGCCTGCATCCCGGGGGGGATGCCCGCTTCCGCTGCACCACTGGATACCAGCTGCAGGGCGCCCGCCGGCTCCTCTGCCGCAATGCCACCCGCCCCTTCTGGAGCGCCCGCGAGCCCCTCTGCCTCGGTAAGCACTGGCACCACGGGGACATGGAACAGCCAGCACGGCACGGTCAGCCACTCATGGTCCCTCTTCCCGCAGCCGCGTGCGGCGGGGTGGTCCGGAACGCCACAGTGGGACGCATTGTCTCGCCTGGTTTTCCCGGGAACTACAGCAACAACCTGACATGCCACTGGCTGCTGGAGGCACCCGATGGCCACCGTTTGCACCTTCACTTTGAGAAGGTGTCACTGGCAGAGGATGACGACAGGTTTGGCCCTGGACCTGGGGGGTCTGGGGGGGTGGGGAGACCCTGGGTCAGCCCTGCACAGAGTTGTGTTCCAGGGTGAGTGCCGTTGGCTATTTTCAAGGATGGGGGCTGTTGGTCATGCCTATGGATAGGTACCATATGCCTATGGATACGTATTCCACCCAGTGGAATCCATTGGCTATGCCCAGGGATGGGTTCTATTGGCCATTTTCAAGGATAGGTGCTGTTGGTCATGGCCAGGTGTGGCCAGTGTTGGCCATTGGCCATGGTCAGGGACAGATGCTTCTGGCCATGTTCAAGAAAGATACAACTGGCTGTGCCCAGGGGTGGGTTCCATTCACCGGGCCCAAGGATGGTGCTGTTGGCCATGGCCAGCACAGCACCCTACCCCTGCCATACCTTGGCAGGCTCATCATCCGCAATGGCAACAACGTTGAGGCGCCGCCAGTGTACGACTCCTATGAGGTGGAGTACCTGCCCATCGAGGGGCTGCTCAGCACCGGGCGCCACTTTTTCGTGGAACTCACCACCGACAGCAGCGGGGCCGCGGCGGGCATGGCGCTGCGCTATGAGGGTATGGGCCCAGGGCGTAGGGGAGTACCCAAACATCCCTGTGCCCACCTGGCCCCTGCAGACCTTTGCCTCTGTGCCCACAGCCTTCGAGCAGGGCCATTGCTATGAGCCCTATGTCAAGTATGGGAACTTCACGGCCAGTGACCCCCGGTACCCCGTGGGCACCACGGTGGAGTTCAGCTGTGACCCCGGCTACACGTTGGAGCAGGGGTCCACCATCATCGAGTGTGTTGACCCCAGTGACCCACAGTGGAATGAGACAGAACCAGCGTGCCGTGGTGGGTGCCTGGACTGGGGGGCCAGGGGGCTGGAACTGAGGCTTCAGTGGGTTCAGGGGGTGGAGAGTGCTGTGGGCGCTGAGGTGGGGGCTGCTGTGGGTGCTGGGACACATGAAAGATGCTGGAACCACTATTCTATTGCGTGTGCTGGAGCTGAGGGACACAGTAAGAGCCGGAGCCAACAGGGATGGTGGGTGCTGGAGCTGGGATGCTGGAGTGGGTGCTGGAGATGGGGGTTGCTGTAGGGGCTGGAGACAGGGATGAGCTACAATGGATGGTGAAACCACCGTGCCATGATACATGCTTGAGCTGGAGCCAACAGGGTAGGTGGTGCAGGGGGTGCTGAATTGGGTCCTTGACACTGGGTGGTGGGTGCTGTGGCCAGTGCCCTGTGGCAGTGCTGAGGCCAGTGTGTGCCCGCAGCGGTGTGCAGTGGGGAGCTGACGGACACAGCCGGTGTGGTGCTGTCACCCAACTGGCCGGAGGCATACGGCAAGGGCCAGGACTGCATCTGGGGGCTGCACGTGGAGGAGGACAAGCGCATCATGCTGGATGTTCGTGTGTGAGTGTGGGGGTGGCACGGGGCAGGGATGGTGGGATGGGGGAATCTGCGCAACCCCCCACCCTCATGAGCCCATTGTCCCAGGCTGCGACTGGGCTCGGGGGACATGCTGACCTTCTATGATGGGGACGACCTGACGGCACGTATCCTGGGCCAGTACACGGGCGCCCGCGGACGCTTCAAGCTCTATGCCTCCACTGCTGATGTCACCGTCCAGTTCCAGTCTGACCCTGGTGCTGGAGCCTTTGCCTATCGGCAGGGCTTTGTCATCCACTTCTCTGGTGAGCCCCATTGACAAGATAGCACCCCCGGTGTCCCTGGTGTCCCTGCTGCCCTGCTCACCCCTCCATCCCCACAGAGGTTCCCCGTAATGACACTTGCCCTGAGCTGCCAGAAATTGCCAATGGCTGGAAAACGTCCTCACAGCCAGAGCTTCTCCACGGCACTGTGGTCACCTTCCATTGCTACCCTGGCTTCCAGCTGACTGGCACAGACCTCCTGATGTGCCACTGGGACCTGACGTGGAGTGGTGACCTGCCCTCCTGCGAGCGGGGTGAGTGGTGCCCACCAGTCTTCCCCTCCCCTGCAGCACATCCCCAGCCACCATCATCACTTGTCACTCCTGCCTGCAGTGACAACCTGCCGGGACCCTGGGGATGCTGAGCACAGCCGCAGGGTCGTTTCCAACCCCAAATTCTCCGTGGGAGCCACCGTGCAGTATGTCTGTGACAAAGGCTATGTCCTGGCGGGTGCTGGGACCCTCACCTGCCACGACCGTGCTGCAGGGGGACCCAAGTGGAGTGATCGTCTCCCCAAGTGCATCCGTGAGTTGGGTACCCTGTCCCTGGGCATGTCCCCCAAGTCAATGGCAAGTGCTGATGCCACCATACCACCACTCTGCAGCGGAGACATATGAGCCATGCCACAACCCCGGCGTGCCAGCGGGTGGGCGGCAGAACCCAGAGCGTCGTCTGTACCCGGCAGGAACCACCTTACACTTCTCCTGCACTGCCGGCCGGGCACTGCTGGGCGAGAGCAGCCTGCGCTGCCTGCCTGGGCACCCCTCGCGCTGGAGCGGCTCCCCTCCCATCTGCAAGGCTGGTGAGAGGATCACCCCAGAACCCTGCCGGCACCCCTCAGCACCCTGCTTCTCACCCCTGATGATGGTTTCTTTCTTCCACCCCCTCCAGCCTCCTATGATGAGTTTTACAGCAACCGTAACCTGGACGGTAAGGGCAAGGGTTTGACGGGGTAGGGGGTGCAGAGGGGCACCCAGGGTGCAGCACATGTGGGGTGTTCCTTCAGTGAGCCCACAACTCTCCCGGACAGCTGTAGCCAAGGCCGTGCCCTCAGGGACAGCACTGGAGGGCACCAACGTTGCCATCGCTGTCTTCCTGCCCGTGCTGGTGGTGGCCCTGCTCATCGGGGGCATTTATCTCTACTTCTCCAAGTGAGTGGCCTGCTGGCCCCTGTCGACCCATGGGGTATCCCCAGTCCCTCTGCTGGTCACCCCAACTGCCCTCTCCCCACAGGCTCCAGGGGAAGCCGGCCTTGCAGCTGCCCCTCGCCGGCTCCCACCCCTATGACCACATCACCGTGGAGTCGGCCTTTGACAATCCCACCTACGAGACTGGAGTAAGTACTGATCCCTGCATCCCTTGTCTGGGGCTGGGCACCCTGGGGACCCTGCATCATATGGACACCTGTGCCAGGGGCTGTGTGTGGGTTGGGGCAGGTGTGGGATGAGGTCTTGTGTTCCAGGGACTGTGCATTAGGGCATCCATCGCGGCATCTCACAGGGGACGGGACATACATTCCCAGGGCCGTCTGTGGCCTGGAGTGTGCCCCCCTAGTCCCTACGGGGTGGGAGATGCCCTGAACCAGGCACCGCGCCACACTGCCGAGTGTCCAACCCCTTGCAGTCTGTTTTCTTTGCAGGACACGAGGGAATATGAGGTGTCCATCTAGGCGTGGGCAGCGTGGAGCTGGGCACCGCAGCCACCCCTCCCGGGTCCCCCTGTGCTCACCGGCCCCCGGCACAGCCCGGGAACACCTCTCCCAAGGAGACTCAAGCCGAGCGCTTGGCGGGACCCACCTGGGCACCAGCCACTCCCCTGGCACCTCCACCCCACCCGGACCCCTGTCACCCCGCCTCCCGCACCGGGCTCATGGGGGGCTGAGCCAGTGGCGATCCCCGGCCCCCATCCCGCCCCATCCTTCCCTCCGCGCCCTGCAGGGGCACAGCAGCAGCACCCCCAGCCCCCGCCATGGAGGAAGGAGCCAGGCTGGGGGAGCAGCGCTGTGGGGACCCCCAGGTAAGGACAGGGCTCCCCGGGACTGCAGCGGGGAGGGCACAGAGCCCCCGGGGGTGGGCTCGGGTGGCATGCTGCGTGTCCCCCCGGCCCCCCGCTTGCTTCGCCCTCCCAGGGGGGCTCCCCTCGCCACAGGCGTGTCCCCCCCGCGCGTCCCGGCACCCCACCGGGGACAGGCTCGGGGTGACGGGGCGGGCGGGGGCACCGGGCATG